>JAPKLW010002805.1:0-43939 GCA_026898455.1 Plectranthus barbatus | reverse complement strand
CAATCTTGTTGAATTGAGATGGAAGTCATGAAAATTGGGATGGAAGTACGCAAAATTGGGATGGAACTCGGTGTTTTTGGCAGGAATTCCTCCAATTTATGCAAAAAACAACAACAAAAAAACCAACATATTGCGGCTCTATTAACCAACCAAAAAACCAACCAAAAAAACGAAACAATTAACCAAACAATTCCTGCTCAATTAACCAAACAATTCCAAAACAACTGATTCCAAAACAAATAATCCAACATTAACCAAAAGACAAACTATTCGAAACATTAACCAAAAGACAAACTATTCGAAACATCAAATTATCCAAGTAAATGTACATCACTCTTCAAAAGACAAATCAAAAATACAATGAGCCATATACAACCTATATCTTTCCTGGCACCCTTCCCTTTCAGCCCAAGGGTTATTCGGTCGTCCACAAATTAATTGGTCCATGAACATGCAACAATACACAGCTTCACTGAAGTGGTCATTAGCATTGAAGCCTTTGGCAAAGTCCACCGCCATCTTCTCCTTGCAAGGTAACAAACCAAGATTGTTTTGCTCCCAAAATTTGCCATCGACCAAATATTTGTAGAGGTTATCCGTTATACGCCTTACTGCTTAAGATCTATATCTCCTTGCAACTGGCCCTTGAGTAAACACTGTAGCATCATATATGAAGCAACTCCAAGTAGATAGGTCGATCCTCAATGTTTACCAATGTTCCCCAACAGAAAATGGCATAATTAGCTGAAAAAATAAAGAATTGTTACAAGAAATTAAAAGTCGGCTGAAACAATAAATTGCACAAAAACTTACCACAGAGGCATTGTACCAAGGCCGAGAACATGAACTATCTTCTCCTCTAATAAAGCGTAGCAATTCGTCCGAAACAACGGGTGCTTTTTGCCGAGGAGCCAGACTTACTGGATATGACTTGTTAAATAACCCCTACATATCGTAAACAAAATTAAACTGTTAAATAACATAAACATTTAAATAATTACAATATTAACTGTAAATAAATAATTTCTCACCTGGAATTTCGGGCCTACAATGCGAACTTCATCCGGGTTACAAGCAGCAAAGACATGTTTGTTATTTGAAATGAGCTTCATGTTCAGGGCATGAACAAACAATTCCATTTGCTCCACCGTTAAATATGTGTATATGTCTTCGAGCTTTTCAAAAAAGGCATTCGAAAGTCACTGCCCGGTCGTTTGTGAAATCCGGTAGTTATCTGCTGGACCTTCTCGGAATGCTTGATAAGTGGCCCTTATAAACTTAGACACATAAACCGGTCCAAAGTACTGAACAATGACCTCAGCGTCCTCATCATCATCAACATCACCACCAGATTTCTGCATTGCAATTCAGATTATTAGATTAAGTAAACAAACTAAGACTAAAATATGTAAATTATAGTTATACCTCTGGTGGATGAGAAACTGGCGCGTCCGTGGTATGGGCTGAGAAGCCGAAGCATCAGATCGCATGCACGCAGAAGTAACCACTCCATTAATGTACTCCTTCAAATTTGGCACCACTTCATCCACAATGAAGTGTTTGATATCATCTAATACGAACTGTTTGATTCTCCCAAACAGCTTCGTATCTCTCTCTTGCCTACGTTCTTCCCCGCCCGAAGATGAAGAAGAACTCTGTTTCCTCTGCCGCTTCTCTCGTCTCCTTCGTACTAGCGGTGATTGAGGCTGAGAATCTTCCTCGGTCTGCACAAATGGTTGCTCAGTCTGCACAAATGGCTGCTCGGGTGCATGCTCCTCAACAATCTCAGGATCCACATCATTCACCTGTACTTCTACCATAACTCCGCCTCCAATCCAATCATCAGTCGAAGTGTGATGCACCTCTACTGGTATCTCTATTGAAGGGTTAGTCTCTTCAATATCTTCAATCCTCATCTCTTCACCTCGTAGTAGCGCATGTGTGGAAATTGGAGCCACGTATTTCACGCCCATCTTATCAGCTGCTTGTGAAGTTCGCCAATATTCCCTACTCATCTCCAATGGCGAAGGAGGTAGGGCAGTTACCACAATGAGCTGCAATTTTGAAACATATATATGATAATATAATCAATTTTGTTGCTCTAAAAAAAATAAACACATTCAAATTTCAATAAATTACCTGTTGGGAGAAGAATGCTATCCAATCTTTTATGCTGGATCTTTTGAATAGCCACTTCAACATACGTGGCACCGCATTCGCTTTAACTAACCGGGCACAAGCCTTCCCCAACTCAGGAATGACCTCATAGGCCCAAACCTAACAACATTATAAGAAAAAATAATTTTTTTTGATCAAACATTAATCACAAAATAATGTTACAAAATGGTGACAATTTCGTACCTGTAGTACCCAAAAGGGACTAGGAAGATGAAGGGCTTTCTTCTCAAGTTGAATCCGACTATTGGGTATATGCGTTTTGTAATACAGGAGTGCTTTGTATGCATATGTACCCCATGGAAATTTGTTCCATGCTTCGACATCCTCACTTAAGACAAACAACCACTTTTCTATTTTTCTTTTTTCTGTATACCCTAATGCAAAAAACCAAAATGCTAATATATTGGCCACCCTAAGGTACAATAACCTATGGGTACAATCAACCTTTTTCTGTTCAAACCTCTCCAAAAGTTCTTTACTACTTAGGATTTGACCTCCGTAAAAGACTCGGAATACAGTACTAGACTCTAAATCATGGCGTGCAGTAGGATCTAAAAGGGTTGTTCCAAAATTCAAACCGGTAATAAGGGCAAATTCACTCTGTGAAAACATGATATCATTTCCACAGACTCTAAACCTTAACAACTCAGGATTATTGGAATTAATCTCGTGACTAAATAGCTCGATTAATGATAAAGACGAAGAAAGTCCATTGTTCGACCAATCCAAGAAATGTCCAAAAACCCCCGCCCCAAAATTATTTACCAAGTCATCTCCTCCTACATCAAATAATGCCTTCATAATGGTATCTAGGACCTTACATTTATAATATAAATTAGTTTTAGGTTTGGATCCATGGATTTCATATCGAATAAATTCACCCTGCAGCATATCAAAACCAAAACTAACTAATTCAATAAAATAACACACTAATTCAATATAAATAAATAAAAAAACAGGGAAACAACATGCATGCTTCATAGGCACGGTTCAAACATATAAAACAGGGAAAATAGATATCATCACATTCGAACATACATAAACCAACCAATTCAATCCAAAAAAAAAACATGCTAAATTCAATTAAAAAAATTAAGCTTATATCATATGCACGAAATCAACTCATTTATTTTTAAAAAGAGAATAAATGTCGCGAGAGATACCTGTGCAGTCGACATTTCGATGATGTTTTGTGTGCAGTTCGCTGGTGGTTCGTCTGCGGTTCGTCGGTGGCTCGGTTGCGGTTCGCCGGTGGGTCGCGTGCAGTTTCGGTCGTGGTTCAAACCAACATGAACAGTCTATTTGATATCCAGCCGCTTTGTGTGATTCACGCCCAATTTTTAGGTTAAATGAATTACATGTGGAAAGGGATGGAAGTAAACATAACGCGAATTCCATCCGGATTGTCCAGCTGGATTTATTGGACTTCCACCTGAATCATTCTACTTCCAGCTCAATTTCTGTATAGATTTTAACAACTAAATGTGTGTTTAATATATTTTAAATCCGACTTCCATCCAAATTTATTCCACTTCCATCTCAATTTAATTGACTTCCATCTGGTTTGTTCCACTTCCAGCCCAATTTCAATAAATATTCATTTAATTCAATCTTGATTTAATATATTTTTAATCCGACTTCCATCTGGATTTACTCTCTTTCCATCTCAATTTAATCGTATTCTAGCTGGATCGTTCCACTTCCAAGCCAATTTCAATAAAAATTTATTTGAATAAATCTTGATTTAATTTATTTTTAATCCGACTTCCATCCGGATTTACTCTACTTCCATCTCAATTTAATCGTATTCAAGCTGGATTGTTCCACTTCCATCCCAATTTCAATAATAATTTATTTATTTAAATCTTGATTTAGTAAATTCTAAATTCGACTTCCATCGAGATTTTAATCGAATAAATCCTGGTTCAAACATTTCCAGCCAAACTTCATTTTCAACTCCAGCCAGATTATTATATTTATTCAATATATTTTTTTCGGATTCCATCCGGATTTTAATCAGTACAATGATTTGTTAAATATATTTTTTTTCCGATTTGGCCGAATCTGATTTAATATATTTAAAACCCTACTTTCCAGCCGGATTTATTCGAGTTCCATCTGGATGCACTTTCCAGCCGAGTTTAAAATATTGAACAACAAATATTATATTTAATTATTTGCACTAATCTGAAAATAAATAAAAAAATAAGTTGTGTCAAAAAAAATTATAAACAATGAAACCGTTACATATTTAACACAAATCAAGAGAAGTGATGTTGTGATTAAGACATTTTAACCTAAAAAATTACACTTTTGCTATTTTGTGGCGTTTTTCATAAGACTTGTTATACATTGATTTTGCTTTTTAATTTTTACTATTTCAGATTTTACCTCTAATATTTAATGCCCATGTATAATTATTATATTAATTAAATATAATATTTTCATGCAACGCACCGAATGAAATGCTAATGTTAAATATTTGAATGAAATACAGTTGTGGGAATGGGATCAAATCTCCCTCCCGACTTCGGTGAAAAAGATATATTTAATTATAATTTATATCTATCAAACAATCTCTATTAAAAAGATATATATTTAATAATAATTAATGAAACAACCTCGATCTAACCGACACTGTCAATAAAACAATTTGACAGATTTCGTTTGAGAAACAATACAATTTGGAGTTTTCTATTTAGATCCATCTGTTATATGATTTATATCGTTTACATTGTTAGAGGAGAATTTCGAAGAGCACAGTAAATTACTATTCTGCTGCTGTTAGCTGGCAAATGTTCTTTAATTTACTTCATTTCTTTTTCATTCGCAATACTATAAATATATGGCATTTCCAACACCTGATCATCTCAAAAAATAAAAAAAGATCGACGTCTCGAATTTGTTTAAGAAATGGCATCGAAAGCTGTGTTGATGATGGTGTTGATTGCAGTGGCCGTGGCACCAGCTCTGGGAGTGGATTATATGGTGGATTGGAATCTCAACACTAATTACACCCAATGGGCTGCCGGATTAGAGTTTCATGTTGGAGATACCCTTAGTATGCTTTACTTTCTTTCCCTCTTTTTTTGTATTTTTTATTATTATTATACTAATTACTACTTGAAGATTTTTTATAAAGAAAAGATATTGTATCGTACAAAGCTTATATTGTAATAATGTATATAAAAAAAAGTTAGTATTATTACAATTTTGTTATTTTTTAATATAAATAATAAAAAAATCAACTAAATTATATCAAAGTAAATTTTCTTAAAACATTACATCGTCATCAATTTTTAGTATATTTTATATACTACAGTATCTAAAAAGATACAAGCATGTTTTTTCCCTTTTATGTAATGATTTTTAAATCCAAACCCAATTTTTATAAATTATTTTCCATCTAATTATTTTTTTACTTTAAATTTATATATACAGTTGATTTTACATATAATAACATATAAGATAGTCATATTATTACACACAAATTAAATATTTTTTTTATAAATACTAAAAGAATATATAAATATGCATAACTTATATTTTTGATATTATAAAACTCTTAATACATGGGTGAAAAACTAATAATTACATCATAAATAACAATGTTCCTTTTTGGTTTCAGTGTTAATGTATACACCAGGAGATCACAATGTTTTAAGTGTGTCTGGAGTTGACTTCAAAGCTTGCAACTCTTCAGCCCCGCTGAAGGGGCCTTTCACCAACGGAAATGACACATTTGCCTTCAACACACTCGGGAAGAGGTGGTACATTTGCGGCATTTCCGGCCATTGCGCTGCAGGGATGAAGCTTATCATTGACGTCACCGCTGAGGGACCGGCTCCGGCACCATCGGCAGCCGGTGAAGTTAGTCCCCACAAGTTTTTTCTTTGGATGGTTGTTGCCGTAACGGCGGCGTTTTGGATGGTCGTGGCCTAATGAAGTGATGTTGAGGATGTGTGTGTATGTTTAATTTGGTATGCAAAGATGAAAAAGATTTTTGTCATTGCTTAATAATACACCGTTGAGATGATTTATCTTACCCTTGTAATCGGAACAAACGACTATGCTTTGGGAAAATAAAGCTAATTTCGGTTTTACTATACTATTGAACTAGTTTGCTACCTACGCGTTACGCAGCGTATATACGATTTATTATTTGATTATTATTAAATTATATTATTTTTATTTAGTGTTTGATATGTAGCAATGAAATATTAAAATTCGGTCGTTAACTCAACTTTTAAATTTGTTAGTCAGGTTAAAGTTAACACTTTAAATTATTTAACTAATCTTTATTGATTACAATTTTATTTGTTTTCTTTCATTTCTCTCTACATGATATTTAACAATCTCTTATCATTTCTTTCAGTCATAGACATTTTGGTGTTTTGTTTTATATCCTCTCATTTTTGTGTGGCTTCAATCAATATTACTAATATTAAGTTTTTGTATTACATGGGATACATATTTATTTTAGATATTTAATAAATAATTTTTGAGATAAGTCTTATAATGCATGTGCACGCAACACATTTACTTCAGTTTTTGAATTTCATATTGCATAATATTAAAACTCAATATAATTGAGTGAATATATTTTTATTAATAATTTATTATATATTTTATTAAATCTTCATGTGTGCATATCGAGTAGTAATATATTACGTTTTGGATTAGGGTTAATCGGTGATCTCGGTGTTTTAGGTTGCGAGTTATTTGGTCTGAAATGTGATAGAAAATGTTGACCCTACCCGTAATATTAGCTAACTTGAAGCAATAAATTTATGAATTATTTGTACTTTTTTATGTTACTAATTATCCCTCTCTTTCTTGTACACTTCTAAATGATCAATTTTTTATGAAATATTAATTCTCTTGTTAAGATTTTTGTTAGATAAATCATTCCTTACTTTTTATGTTTTGGTGGGTCAAAGATTATAAAAGCTATCTTAGTCAGTTATTTCAGTTCCTAGAGTTCTAAAAATGTAATCCTTATAGAGGATCAATCGAGTTGTAATAGAATTTAGTGACTGAAGACTGAGTATAAGAGATGCTCGAGAACTGACGAAGCACACGCCTTGAAACTTGGTTCTCACCAAGTATGGCCTTGACCAAGACTGAGCATGTGTACTCAGCATAGGGTCTTCCCATACTGACTAGGGAAGTCAGTATGAGGGCCTTCCCATACTGAGTATGAGATGTTAGTATGAGGGCATTTCCCATACTGACTAGGAGAAGCCAGTATGAGGGTTTTCCATATTGACTAGGAGAAGTCAGTATGAGGGTTAGCCATACTGATTATGGGAAGTCAGTATGCGGGCTGGCTATACTGACTATGGGAAGTCAGTATGAGGGATGACTATACTGACCATGAGAAGTCAGTATAAGAGGCTCTACCTTTAAAGCACGAGCCTTTCGAAGTCATCGAAGCTCGGTCAGACTTCGGCATTCACATGCCTAAGTAAAAATCAGTACGAGGATATCCAAACTTTGATTCCATAGACCGAAACTTAGTGTGACGCAAAGTTAGTGAAAAGTACACTGACACAACAAAGCAGAAGAGAGAGAGCATAGTAGACCTAGATTATGGGCTATGATTAGATGACATCTTCTATGAGTCTAACAACTGGATTAATGTGTGTAACGGGAAGAATTTCAAAATGGGCAAGGATCTCTCTATAAATAGGTCTGCCCTTCAACCTTAAACGGTTACGAATTCTGAGAATCCTCACACGACAAAGGGCACTTTTCTAAGCCATCTCTCGGCGTAAATTCTCTGGGTTTTCATGTTTTCATACACGAGACTTGAGTCCCTGACTGAAGTTATTACTCCGTGCTATCTCTTCTTAGCACGAGGCTGAAGCTTTATAGCTGAAGCTATTCTTTGGTGAATATATCTTTCTGAGATATATTCATAGTAGTCAGTTTCCTACTCTGGGATTTTGATTCTCACGGGCTTATGCCAACCACCTGAGTTCTAGAAAGAACAGTAAATATCCAACCACCAGGAAGAAGGCTTCGGGGTGTCGTCCTCACTTCAACCTGAAGACTAAGAGTACAAGGAGTTCCTAGGCGAGTGACCATAATAGGCCGAAGGACGGAGGTGCCGACGAGTTGTGTATAGATCGTAAGCAGGAATTTATTTACTTAGTGATTTATCCAAACTGGGTCTGAAGAGTGGACGTAAGGTTTTTAGATCCGAACCACTATAAATATATTGTGTTCTTTACTGCTTTCATTTATATTTCTGCCTTGTCCAGTTTTGTAAACTGACTTTCAAAACCTTCAATATTTATCCAAGTATTGAAGAGTATATATGCTAAACTGACTTAATAACGACAGACTTAAGCTTAATCGTTTCAAGTACCCTAAACTAAGTTCTAACTATTTAGGAGAACAAGTGCAAATTTATCTATTCATTACTTTCACTGCACATATTTTACTTTCGCTGCATATACTTGCTCTCTGATTTCGGGACCAACATCTCTTTTATACAAAATTTAAAACACTTAGAAAACCTCAAAGATTCATCAATTTAAATATTAAAAATTACTATTTTATAATTTCATTAATATTTTAATGGTATGATTAAATAGTTTTAAGAAACTATATAACTTTAAATATAGTTAAAATAAATATGTGTTGGTCCCGAAATAAGAAAAATATATATCGTAGTGGAAGTAAGAATAGTTTGCACTTGTTCTCCAAAGCTGACTCGAACCCAGTTTTGGGTTAAGAAAAGAGTAAGTTTAGCTCAAATAGAAGTTAAGTAAGTTTCAGAGTATACACTTCAATACTTGACTAAGTATTGAAGGTTTCAAAACAAGCTTGATAAACTTAAGTACGGAAACTTAAAGAAAGCGAGTAGAGTGACACACGATATTATAGTGGTTCGAACTTAATATCCTACATCCACTCCTCCGAACTTAATCAGGAATCCATTAATTATCAGGTTATAAGACTTCTTACGATCTATGGTCAGCCCGTCAAAAACCTCCGTCCTCTGGTCTGCTGACGTCACTTGCCTAGGAACTCCTTGCAAGCTAGCACTTATTCAGGTTCAAGTGTGGATGCACCTCACAGCCTTCTTCCTGGTAGGTTGGATATTTCCTCGTTCTTCCCAGAACTAAGCTTGGTGCTAGCACCCGTGAGAATCAGATTCCCAGAGTAAGAAATGAATGTTATGAATGTTTCTTAGAAAAATCGAGTTCACTAAGGTATAGCTTCAACATTAAACTTTATCCTCGCCCTTTTAAACAACTAGCATGAAATGATTTACTTGAGTTGGAAACTCAAGTCTCGTGTTAAGTACACGAAATTTCAGAGGGCATTGAGTAGAAAGTTTGGCAGAGTATTGACTTAGCTTTTCACGTGATTCAGGTGGGTTCTTCATTCGAGATGTTGAACTATTTATAGGCAGCCTTGGTCGACAATTTGAATTTTGCCCGTTAGACACAAAATTCAACTCGTTAGAGACATAGATTGAAGCATCCAATCACACCCATTCTTCATAGGTGTACTATGCTCTGAAAAGTTGTCCTAGCATTGTACTTCCTATGTGCTCTTGTCAGAATAAGTTTCAGTCCGAGGAATCCAAGTATGAGACATCCTCGTACTGACTTTTACTTTGCATTTATTCTCCTTTAAGTCTGATTTTGATTCACCTTGTGTTCCTTGTGCTCTTGAAGTAAAGGTCTCCATACTGACATTCCAAAGTCAGTATGGGCATCCCTTGTACTGACTTCTCAAAGTCAGTATAGTAACCTCTATACTGACTTCCCAAGGTCAACATAGGCTTTAATCATACTTATTGAAAGTAAGTTTCTAGAAACCAAGTTTCTAGAAATCAAGTTCCGGCCTTAGTAAGTTTCAAGCATGAACATTCTTCTTTAAATCTTGAGCACCTTCTTCGCTCGATCTTCAACACCTAAGTTCTATTACAACTCAAACAATCCTATACAAGGATTACATTGTAGAACTCTAGAAACTTAGTGCTAAAGTAAGTTTTGACATATCAAAACATCAAATTAAGGAGGGAACTAATACTTAGTTCCTAACAATTTCCCCATTTTGTGTCAAAACTACTTACTACAGTCAGAAAGAAAAGGAAGCATGATGTACTAAGCTTACATAGGACACTACCTCAGTACACGAGTCCTTATTCTGACCTACTCTAATTGATCTTCCCCCTGAATTGGAGAGATATTTCTCGATTATAATCAATAGAGGGAAAAAGTAAGTTTTGCTGCTCACACTTGGAAAAATGAGTTTAGCCAGGTTAAAAACTTTGAAGGAAGCTGAGAGAGAGAGAGAGAGAGTGATTTTCTAAAAGGTCATTTTCCAAACTTTCATTAATGCGTAAGAAGATTACAAGTACAATGAAAGTTGGAAAACTAAGCTTGCAAAAAGGACTAAGTACAAAACTCAGTTTACCAGGAGAATTAAGGAGGCGGAGGATTAGAAGTAGATGATGATGATCCAGATAGTTTTGCAATTAAATCAGCAAGTAAGTTGTACTGATCTTGTCTCCTTTTCTCTTTAGCCTCTTCCCTTCTCAGTCTCTCTTCTTTCTCTCTTTCTTCTTTTAGCCTCTGCTCTTCCTTTTCTTTCTATCTTTCCTCTTCCCCCTTTTTGACAATTTCAACCAAGGTAGACACCGTAGATTTGATGGAGGAAAGGGACTCGAAAGTTTTGGCTTCTTTTTGGTCTTTCTCATCCAGGCAAGCTTTGATCTCCTCAATCTGATTTTGGAAGAGAGTCAGCATGGCCGAGGGTACAGGTTCAGAAGTGATTTGCAGAGCAGAACCAGACATTTTCGTTACAGCCAGGGTACATGCTAGAGGCACCACCACTAAATGCATGGCTCGCACCTCCTCCTGCCTTATCAACTCCTCTTCTTCCTTTCTTTATAGCTCGACTTCCTCTTGCTGTCTGATGAGCTCTTTTTTTTTTAATCTTAGCTTCTCTCTGCAACCTCACACTTCTTCTTCTTCCTCCGGAGTGGAAGCTTGAGCTGACTCTGTTTCAAGTCCAGTCAGCACGAGAGAAAAGTCAGGTTGAGCAGAGGATACTTGAGAAATTGGACGAGCAGAATTGGGAGCTTCCGACATAAAGATGTAGTCGGAGGGAGGTAGCCCGTGCTCATCAAGAAAGATGTTATACTCATCATGAGTCTCAGCACGGTAGGTTTGAATTGTTAGCATTCACATCCTT
Organism: Plectranthus barbatus; assembly: GCA_026898455.1. Taxonomy (NCBI): domain Eukaryota; kingdom Viridiplantae; phylum Streptophyta; class Magnoliopsida; order Lamiales; family Lamiaceae; genus Plectranthus; species Plectranthus barbatus. Next base: position 32,542 of record JAPKLW010002805.1, on the reverse strand, counting down.
ATATCTCCCTAATTCATCTGTCTCGTCTCCGCCTGGGCACTCCACGCATTGGCCCTCGCTTCTTCACATCTCCATTAGGTTATGCCTAACATGGCTTGCATAATAGGTATGTCTTCATTGTTTAGCTCATGCATTGCCAGATCAAACTACCTCCACCTTCGAGACTCCTGCCTTAGAATCCTGTAGGCCTCAATATCTGCCGTCAGCAAATCAGGATATAGAAGGTTTACCTCCTCAGTCACCCTTCGCTCCAACCTCTAAGAGATTTTTGCTGCCTAGGACATAACCTTAGCATCCCTTACTTCAGTTCGGTGAATGGGTGGGCACCATCTTCTTATTCGTTCTATGGAAGACTCTGGGTGTGGTACACCACTCAATGGTACTTTATACTCAGGAAGTTGGCTTGGCAGATAAGCGTGCTCTTTCCCCCTCGAATCCCAGGGTGTTGGGATTGTATACTGAAAGCATATATGATTAAGTGTTTTGTATACTGGTCTTCATATATGTGTTGCCACAACAATGCTCGCTGTCTGATAAAACAAACATACAACGAACCATAATATCCTATTATCTCGCCTATAGGGATGACCATATGGTGTGTAGGAGATCACAGAGGATCATATGAATTGTTTAACCTAGCGAGATATAAAAAGTATCACAGCTGAGACAGTCCCTGGATAGGCTGTCGGTCTAAGCTGCGGCACATCGGTTCATAAGTGGGCTTATCCTAGCTACTTGATGTGTCGGTACATAGTTATGTATTGATGGGATCAACAGTGGGATGTGCCATTCTCATTGACATATGAATGAGCCAGATCCCTAACTTACTTCCTATGATCTTAAACCTAACTGAAGGATAAGGGGCACACACAGATTGATCACACTTTGATTTACCATGGTGGCAAGTCTTACATGTACTCTTATACCCGTATTTTGGGTGTTGGCAATTTGTGTGTGGCCTGCTTAGTCTGGACGCTTAGGTAAGCATATCCGTTTCAGGATGGTGACATTCCCTGAGGAGCTCACAAGGTTCATTATGCTAAACCCTGCAGATTGAATTATTTAATTCAGGCATAAGTGAAAAGGTGTGAGTGGTATTACTCAGGAAATAAGAGATTAATTAATTGTGGCGGATTGTCATAAGCCAAATTAATTAATGAATGTCCAAAACCTTAAATATATGGATCATGTTAGTTTGGTGCAACCCATTCCTAATAACGTGGTAATAAAGGGGTGAGTCAACATTGTTACCGTGGTGAAGGTTAAAACAATGCTTTATTAGTTAATTATGTTCTGGGTTGAACAAGGAAGGATTAATTAATAAAGAGGGCCCACTTTATTATTTGCATCTGGTCCCTGGTCTGGCCCATGAACTGCTCAAGCCCATTAGGGTTAGGGTTTCTCAAAACCCTAACACTATATATACGCCTTCTCTCTATCAGATCAAGTTAGTTTTTTCAGTATATTCAGTAAAAAGGGAGAGAACGGCGGCAGCGATCCGGTGGGAGAAACTGATTCTCCAGATCTCGGATTCAACTTGGTAGATAATCCTCACCAGATTTCCAAGGAGCAAGCGAACAGATCAGAAGATCAGATCTATAGGAACAACTGTTCATCGCCGGTGTTCAGATTCAGATCCAGATCTATTTCATCGTTATTGGCTCCGATCTAGATCTGTAGATCAAACGGTGAAATCAGGTATTCTCTAAATCCATCCTCTGCAATTAATATTGTAGGAGCATGCATAGGATCGCATGGTTTATTTAATTGAAATTTGTTCCTGGTATCCTAAGAACGATCCTTGGCAAGAATTTAATTAATGGCAACTCGTGTTGTCCATCGTAGACTCAAACCCTACAATTGGTATCAGAGCCAGGTTCATGTTCTTAGGCTCTATCTTGAATAAATTGATATTAAATAAATATGTATGTTCATGGATGGATTTTAATTGTCGTGGATGTTTTTGTTCTCGTGGCCTTCTCATTTTTGGATCTGTTTTTCACCACGAGAAAATATGTGGTTAGATTTAATAGGGAAAATCATGTAATAGATCTAGATCTATTTTTTGTATTTTCTATTTTTTTAAATCTGTAAAAATTGAGATCCAGAAGTACGAGGTTCGAAGAACGAAGAACAGAGAAAGCGACATGAATTAGGTTTCAGCCCAGGAGCAGCCGGCGGCGGCGACGGCTATTGCGACGGCGGGTGGCGGCAGCAGGATCCCTTCCCTGCGGCTGGGCTGCGCCCGCCTCATTATTTCGCTGCTCGCATTTTCATCGACGGAAGCAGGCCGGTGAGCTCCCAGATCTGGCCATGGACGTGACAGGCGGAGCTGCAAGGGGTGGCGGCGGCAGGCGTTTAAGCTTGCGGTTGGGCCACGCTCCATGCCTCAGGCTGCTGTGCATGTCGAACCTCCAAGATCCGGAGACCGCGCGCCTCCTGTGCGAGGCGGTGGAGGCGGAAGAAGCAGGCCATCGGGGTCGCGAGAGCAGACGGGCCGTGCGCAGAAGGCACACGGCAGTGGTGTTCGCGGTTGAAGTCACTGCAGATGGCTACTGCTTCGCGAAACATCGGCGACATCGTCTGCTCCTACTGCTGCCGCTTGCACCGGCGTTGCAGGTGGTTTGCGGCTCGTCTAGCTGGGTCGTGTGTGGGGCTGGTGACGACCGGTGGTGGTTGCTTGGTGACCGGGCTGCTGGCAACGAAGGCTGAGCCCGTGCGATAGGCTGGCTGCGAGGTCCGGCTACAGGCGGCAGCCGGAAAGGCGGCGACGACGACTGAGAAAGCTGGGCTGCGGGTGTCGCCGGTGGTGATAGCAGGGGTGAGATCTCCAGCGGTGGTGGCACCGGAAAGGCGGCTGGCGGCGGCTGCAAGAAGGGTGGCGGCTAGGGTTTCCAAACCTAGGGTTTGGTTGCTCATGTTGGACCAGAAACCCTAATTTATAGCCCAACTGCTGTTTTTTCAGCCCGATTCAGATTTCAAGTCAAATGGAGGCCCAGTCTGAAGATCTGTATTGGAATTAAATCTTGTAATAGTTAGATTTAATTTATCGCATCTGAGGGGCCACGAGAATTTATTTGTTTATTTATTTATTCTCGTATTGATGTGATTTATTATTTGCGCACTAGTAAATAATAGGAAAGCATGCCTATTTGCTTTAATTATTTACTTTTATAAGCATGTTGCAATTTATTTTTGAGCATGTCTTGTGATTTATTTTATGTTTTAAATTATGTCTATAAATTCCGGGATCATATTAATTTATGATGGAATTTTGGGTGTGACATAATTTATGGGAAGATAAAATAATGTGTGCGCATGAAACCTTTGGAATTAAAAATACTAAGCTGGATTTTGGTTCTTTTCTAACCAAGATCATTAGACCTCCACAAATACGACTTCTCATTGGAAGTGGGGTATCTCTAAGCGTAAATGGTCTACTCGGGTAGCTTACGTTAGGGGTCCGTCACAAGTTCCAATGCGATGAGGTTTCCAAAATAAAACACTTATTTTAAGATGAGAAGTGGGAGCCTCTAAGCAAACGGTCTACTCGGGTAGCTTGCATTGAGACAACTTTCACTCATCTCTAAGATTAATCTAAGTGGGATAACAAAGGATGTTAAGGGCAGGACGCATGGGTCTAGTACGTATGTCGAATCGCCTTTTAACGTCCGGAGTTAGGATTGTGGTTAAACTGGCTTAGATGTTGCCTGGAGTATAACTCATGAATGATGTCCCTGCTTCGGATAGGTGAACATGGTCTTAAGATCTCCAATATTAATTTCTTTTGCTAAAGATACCTGGCATGTTAAGAAATTAAAGGACATATTTAGGTCTGGTTGAGCGTTTGCCGTAAATGGTCTACTCGGGTAGCTTGTGGTGAATTAGCTTGGGCAATTGGAGGAAACAAATTGCATTGTTTTATCTAAAGGTTCTACGCATATTTGTTTCAATTGTTCGTAGTATGTGCTTACTTTAATTTGCTTATTTGTTTTCAGATATGTCTATTATTGTATCACTCAATCGTACACAATTCTTTGACTGGTCCGAATTTTTCTGGATGGAAAAATGACATTGTCAAGCTCTTGGATTCATTTGGACATTTGTTTGTTCTGCAAACTCCCTGTCCGAGTTCGCCGACTGATACATCTTCCGATGAGGAGCGTGCACAGTATCACATGTAGATGTGGTCGAATGGCATGGCCAGACAATGTATCTTGGCTGGTATGTCAGATGCATTGCATCCTCGTTATAGTGATGTATGGCTTGCGCGTGACATTATGTGACGTCTTGCCGTAACATATGGCGGACTTGATGGACATGCTAGATCCAGTCTTATCAAGAGCATTGTTGGGAATTATCCCTAAAATCTCCTTTAGGACTTGTTTGTAAAAAGTTTTGTTGGATCGAACCTTATTTAGTTGGTCGATCATTTGCCAAAATCTAGAGAGTCTAGCACACTTTGTAAAGTCCTGTATAAGTGGTACATTGAGTTGTAATAGACTAGTGTGCTGAGAAGAATCCCTAGCAGACATAAAGAAGATGATATCAGCATTCGACTTACAAACTGCTAGAGAAGCAAGCGAACAAAGGATCACTAGCAATTGACTGAACGTTCGCTAGACAGAATGCTAAGGAGTTAGCATTCGGATTCTTCAGCAATGAATGAAGACTCGCAAACAACAGAAATCAAAGGATCACAAGGAATACACTTTTAGCAGATTCTAGCTTACCAAAACAAAAGAATCAAATTAGAAGCTGGACTGCCACTCTGACAAAAAGCTCACGCAAAAGGATAAGACTTTCCCGAAGTGGCTAGGAAAGTACAAGTCAAAAAACAAAAGTGAGTTTCACAGACAAAGCTCTTTCGGATCAAGGAGCCGTTGAGTCTAACGGATAAGAAGATTCAAAGTTTGAATCTCCACCTATAAAAGACAGTCTCAAAGATGAGATAAAGAGCTGCTTCAATCACTACCGACATTCGCAAACTACTCAAGTGTGAGATTCCTTTGACAAAGCGAACAAGTGAAAAGTAGTCAGTTGAGAGCTAGTCATATAAAGCACATTCAAAGCCCTCAACCACCAAGAGTGTCCTCTTATTGAATATCTGACACTCATCCTTGAAGATTCTTGAAGTTCCATTAAGAATCTTCAATCATTGGGATAATCTCTTTACTAGGAGTATCCAACAGTCATTCCTAAAAAGGGTTGACTCTGACGGGCCTTGCCGCATATTTATTGAAGTTAGAGGCTAACTATAACAGTCTCATTAGCGAAGGGCAAGTTTTACGAAGGTGCGCCCTTGACTTGGCCAGAGCTGTGTTCGGAGAAGTTCAGATCAATGAAGGATAGCTGTCAAGTAGCCAGGCCGAAAGCTCACTGCCTACTTAACTGGAAAGGCAATTCCTTGTAATCTGTATACTTTTCTAGTAAAATTCTTAGCGTTTCGGCTAAGGAGTGGACGTAGATCTATTTGGATCGAACCACTATAAAATCTTGTGTTCATTTACTGTTTTATCATTTTACCGTTCCAATATTGCTTTGAAACCTAGCAACGGAGTTGCTAGAGTATATCTGAACACAAACTTAATACATAACTCGAGCTAGCTAACGTTTTGAAGAATAACGATAAGTGCAAGAGATATAAACTTATTCCGCTGCATTTCGTGCTAAGTTATTAACACGACGACTCTGATATTCCGGGACCAACAAGTGGTATCAGAGTAGGAGGTTGAAAAACCGACTGCTTCTGAGTCGCTTAAGACCAGATCCGCATTTTCCTTGCACTTTTACCTGTTTATCTGTGTTTCACTTGTTTAGCTCAGGAGACAAGATGTTGAATCACTCTCTTGGAAAGTACAACAGGGAGAACTTCAAAACATGGAAAAAGATGGCCTTAATACAGCTTCAGAGCATACACCCAGAAATGGTTGAGGTACTTGAAAGAGGTCCCATTAAGATTATGAAAGCTAACACTTTTATAGGACCTGTACCCGAACCCGCTGAAGGAGCAGATGAAGGAGATCAACCTAGACCCCCAAGGCCACGGAGACCCCAAATGGTTGAAAAACCTTTTGAGGAATATACAAGTGAAGACAAGAAAAGAGCTCTGCTGGAGCATGTTGCAAAGAAGTTAATCCTTGACTCTCTACCTAAGCTGATAGCACAGAAGGCTTTAGAGTTCGATACAGCTAAAGAAATGTGGACCTATGTGTGCGAATCATCTTAGGAGATGGACCAGATGAAACGCAACAAACTGCAGGTAGCTGTTGACAAATATGAGTCTTTTTCTATGAATGCAGGAGAATCCATACAAACTATGGAAGAACGTTTCAAAACCATCGTTGGAGAATTGAATAATCTTGGTAAGAAATATGAAAATGGGGAGATGAATCATAAGATTATCTCTAAATTACATCCCAGAGACGACTGGTTTGTTAAAATGACTAGTCTGAGTGAAAAAGACCTCAGCAAAATGACAATATCCGAGGTATTTGCTCAGCTAAAATCACATGAATTCATAATACAACAATCAAAAAGGAATGAAGCAGCGGTAGTACAATCTACTGCTAGTACAGATGATTTAGCATATTATGCTAAAAAGGATTTCAACAAATTTAAACAAAAAAAATTCTATCATAATCAAGATAGATCTGTTCCTGTAACACAAACAAAAGAGGTTGCTACAACCTCAGGATCCCATCCTGCTGATCTCAAGATCAGTGAATTAGAAGAACAGATGAAAAAGCTTCAAAAAATGTTGATGGAGGCTAAAGCTGAAAAGGAGACAAAGGAAGCACAACCGTCACCATCTTATGCCCGCTCAGAAGAGCGAAAGCCTAGGACTTGTTTTGAGTGTGGATCCCCTGACCACTTGAAACATGACTGTCCGAAAGTCAGCAAAGAAGAAAGGGAGCGTCTAAAGCAGAGATTTGAAAGGCGTGCAGGCGCATTGCAGTCAAGAAAGCGCTCTTAACCAGGACAGAAACTCAGGATATTCCAGAAAACGATGAAGAATACTATCTATCTTCAGAAGAAGAGGATGAAGAAGCCATGCTAGTTCTGATGGCAGACATCGTGGAAGATCAATTTGCTGATGCAGATGTTGATCAGAATGCTGAAACGGCTCTAGCAGCCGAGAACAACGAGGTAATTTCAGTAAACATAACTAGATTTACAACCTTTGATGATTGCGAGGATTTCATTTTAGATTCTGAGGAAGACTATCTCACGAAGCTAAATGAAGAATTCTCTAAGATGTATGAAATAAAAAATATCATTATAGGTGAAAACACCTCACTAAAGTTGGAAGTTTCAAATTTGACCGAGGAAGTCGTAAGACTAAGGTCTGCAAGTGAGGAACTTACAATAATGAAAGCTGAATTTTCAATACTTTCTGAAAATTTCAAAATTCTTGAAAAAGAAAACATTTTGCTGAAAAATAAACCAAAAGAAAACTGCATTTGTACTTACACGACCAGTCAAGCTGTTTTGAATGCCGCAATTAATCAACAAAAGCACCACAAAGATAGAGCTGGTGTTGGTTTTGATCGCTATAATAAAGGAGAATCTTCTAAGCAGAAGACTATTCAGTTTGTCTCTGCTGGAAAATTCATCCTTGGAGAAAAACTGAAAGAAAAGGAATCTGCTGAAACATTCTTTAGCGAATCTGTGAAACCTCAGCAGAATACTAGAACAACTGCTAGGAAACCTCAGCAGAGGTACGATATATCCCAGCAGAATCCTAGATTATATGCTAGGGAAGCACATCAGAGGTACGTTATACCTCAGCAGAGTCCTCGAGTGTCTGCTATGAAACCTCAACAGAGGAATAACAAATTCAAGCAGAATACGAGAATATATGCTTCGCAACCAAATTCAGCAGAGTCTAGAAGGAATGCCGAGCAGTATGTATCTACTGCCAGGACAGCAAGATCTTCATTTCATACAAGCAAGCATGTCAATTACAATGCTGTAAGGCCTTCATATAATACATACACACCACATAGGCGGACCACCTATGTGAAGCCTGAGTCCAAACCAAATTCTTTCAAAAAGACAGTGAAGGCTCAACACACTACCACACCTCATCCTCAATCTAAGTATGCAAGATTTACTTATCCTAAAGTTGAGAAAGGTATAAAGAGTGATGTCAAGAAGAAAATTTTGAAGATCACTCAAATGTGGGTTCCAAAAGGAACAATGACACTTGCTAATCCTGCAGGACCCGAGACTAAACGGGTACCTAAACCACTCTCTTAATTGTCTTGCAGAAACAAAATCTAAGAGTTAAGGAGTCAAGATCTCCAGATGAATGGATTCTCGATAGCGGCTGCTCAGGACACATGACTGGAAGAGCAGACTTATTCTCAGATCTACAAAGCGTTTATGGATCCTCAGTTATTTTTGGTGATAACAGCAGAGGAAGAGTCATTGGAAGAGGATGTGTAGAACAAGATGGAATCCGAATTGTTAATGCTGCTCTTGTTTCAAACCTTAAACACAATTTGATGAGCATCAGCCAACTATGTGAGAATGAATATAACGTTTATTTTATTGACTCTGGCTGTGATATTGTTGATAAGGTTACAGGTGAAGTAAAGCTTAGAGGCATCCGCAAGGGTGGACTATACGTGGTCAATTGGCTAAGTGGCCAACAGGACTCGTGCTTCGTAGCATTCAACAAAGATGAAACAAATTGGCTATGGCATAAAAGATTAAATCACTTGAACTTCAAGACGATCAATCATCTAGCCGAACACAAGCTGGTCGAAGGACTGCCTGATGAATCTTTCCGATAGGAAGGAGTGTGCAAAGCGTGCCAACAAGGCAAACAAACGAAGGCATCCTTCAAATCAAATCCAGAAAAGGTTACCTCAGGGAGAATTCTCGAACTCCTACACATGGATCTGTTTGGTCCTGTCACACCACCCACAGTCAATAAGAAAATATATACACTTGTGGTTGTTGATGATTTCTCCAGGTATACGTGGGTTCAACTATTAAAGACTAAAGACGAAGTAAAGACCCTGCTACCTGAGCTGATCCTCAAAGAGCAGAACAACAAGGAAGTTACTGTTAAAAGGATTAGATCAGATAATGGAACGGAATTCTGTAATGGAATTCTAATGGACTTTTGTGCGGAGGCTGGAATTCATCATGAGAGGTCCACTGCTAGAACCCCACAGCAGAATGGGTTAGCAGAACGAAGAAACAGAACATTGAAGGAAGCAGCGCGGTCCATGCTTGCTGATTCAGGACTCAATGGAAAGTACTGGGGAGAAGCTATCATGACTGCTTGCTACACTCAGAATAGGAGTGCGGTTAATGGCAGATTCAACAAAACTCCTTATGAAGTGTATAATGGTCGTAAGCCTTCTATTAAACACTTTCGTGCTTTCGGTTCAACATGTTATATCCATAACAATGGGAAGTCTAAACTTAACACTTTTTCGCCTAAGTCTGATGAAGGTGTTTTCCTGGGATATGGACACCCATCTCACAAAGGTTATCGAGTGTTAAACATGACTACTCGACTTGTGGAAATAACATGTAATGTTATTTGTGATGAGTCTACTTTAGTGCGCAGGGCTAACAAAGAACAGAAGGATGACAATCATGAGACCAATGATATCTATGATCATTCTCTACAAAAAATCTTTTGAAAATATGAGTATTGATCCGATTAGGTCTACGACTGACGTCAATCCAGAAACTTCGCACTCAGCAGGTGACCAGACTGCTGACCAGGCCAGTGATGCTAATGATCATGCTGAGGCCCCATCTTCTATATATCTAAATGAGAATTTAGATGTTGCTGGTGCACTTGACGATAAAGAGGATGAAGAATCTACTGAAGATCTTAGCAAAGGAGTTGCTGAGAATCCAATCCTGGAGGAACCTGCTGCTGGAGCTCCACCTGTTGTCATACCTGCTCATGCCGATCCTATTCATGAAGATCCAGAAGCAGATGAAGAAGGAGTACCAGTTGTCCCCGTTGCTGAACCCCAGGAGAATGCAGTAGAAGCTAATCAAAATAATACTCATCAAGAAGGAGAACCAGATGCTGAAATTCCAGGACGTATCAGACCTTCATGGCTACGAGCGCATCCCTTAGATAGTGTTCTTGGAAGCGTAAATGATCCTATCCTAACCAGACAAGGGAACGGCAATGCCATGTTAGCTTGTTACATATCTAATGAAGAACCCAAGAAAGTAGAAGAAGCAGTGCTAGATGCGGATTGGGTGAATGCCATGCAAGAGGAGCTTGCAGAGTTCACACGCAACAATGTGTGGGAACTAGTCGACAGACCAGAACATCAAAGTGTTATAGGCACTAAGTGGGTATTCAAAAACAAGAAAGATGAATCAGGTGCTGTAGTCAGGAACAAGGCACGTCTTGTTGCCAAAGGGTATAGACAATGTGAAGGCATAGATTATGATGAAACATTCGCCCCAGTAGCAAGACTAGAGGCTATTCGTCTATTCTTTGCATATGCTGCGTACCATGAGTTTGACGTAATGCAGATGGACGTGAAGAGTGCCTTCCTTAATGGCGAGCTCAAGGAGGAAGTTTATGTCGAGCAACCGCCGAGATTCGAGCAAGGCAATCAAGTCTACAAGCTCAAGAAGGCACTATATGGTCTGAAGCAAGCACCACGAGCTTGGTATGGAACTTTGTCTAAGTTTCTATTGAATAATGGATTTCAGAAAGGGAGGATAGATCAAACTCTCTTTCGCATTAAAGATGGAGACAACATTCTGCTAGTTCAAATATATGTTGATGACATAATCTTTGGATCAAAGAATCAAGATTTATGTGATAGGTTCTCTGATCTCATGACTAGCCATTTCCAAATGAGCATGATGGGGAAGATGTCTTATTTTCTTGGACTGCAAGTTCATCAATCCAAAGAAGGAATATTCATCCATCAGAAGAAGTATGCTTGTGACTTAATCGCTAAATACTGTCCGGAGAAGACCCAGAGTTTGCGCATACCTATCAGCACAACATGCATTGCTGCTCTTGAAAAAGAAGGAGATGATGTGAATCCTACTCTTTACAGAGGGATCATAGGTTCACTACTATATCTTACCGCTAGCAGACCAGATATCTCGTATGCCGTGGGATTATGTGCTAGATATCAAGCCAAGCCTAAGAAGGTTCACTTTGACACTGCCAAGAGAATTGTCTGCTATCTGAAGTGTACAGAAGGATTAGGAATTTGGTATCCCAGAGAAGATAGTCTCGCTCTGAGTGGATATTCAGATTCTGATTTTGGAGGATGCAAGATCGACAGGAAAAGCACAAGCGGCACATGTCAATTTCTGGGACACAAGCTCATTAGCTGGTTCAGCAAAAAGCAGCACTCTGTTGCTATCTCCACCACTGAAGCAGAGTATGTAGCTGCAGCTAGCTGTTGTTCGCAAATTCTATGGATAAAGCAACAATTACAAGATTACGGGATTTCTCCTGAATGTGTACCCATCTATTGCGATAACAATAGTGCCATGTGCATCACAAAAAATCCTGTTCATCACTCTCGGACCAAGCATATCGATATCCGTCATCACTTCATACGAGACCATCAGGAGAAGAGAGATATCGATGTTCGCTATATATGCACCGAAGATCAGATAGCAGACATATTTACAAAGCCTCTTTCAGAAACCAGATTTAAAGAGTTATGCTTGAAACTGGGATTGATGGAATTAGATACAGATGTGGATGAATGAGTCCTAGCTCTCATTCTTTCAATAAGGATATTCTTGAAATTTGTTTGATAATTATTATATTCTGATTGCTATTTTCTTCGACTTGTTGAAGATATCTTGACATTACTACACTACGAAATGCTGAACAATGTCATGAAAATAGTTGAAAAGAAGGAATCTAAAATTAGCACATTCATTCAACAGAAGGGCAACAGACTTCAAAAGCTATTAGATACATCCAACTCTACACCATCGTGTGCTACAAATCTAACAATATTTTTGTGGACGCAAAAGGGAGGAGTGCTCGGAGCATTCTTTAACCACAGTTAGGAAAGTGAGCCCTCAAAGGATAGAAGTCGAATCCCATCAAAGGGATACCTTCAGAAGCAAGATGAGGGAACGTCTGCTCAAGCAACCAACTTAGCTGCATGGCAGTTGGCAGAGGAAACTGAGGAAAGAGATCGATGCATCTCTTCACTCCATCAAAGAAGAACTCCGCCCAATCAACGTTCTTCATCTCCGAATCAATGGCCATCATGGCCCTCCAAATCCTTGGGTTGAACACATAGTTGTCAGCAGGGACACCAAAAGTGACATTGCTAACAATGTCAAAAATGACTCTATACTCTTCTTTCAAATCCAAACATGATGGAGTTGGTGAAAAGTCACAGTTGTCGGACTGCCTCCACTTATTCCAGTAGCCGAACTCTGGAGCAGTCAAATGGCGGTAGACATCCATCACGCGAGTGGAACCCCGAGGAAGGCCAAACTTTTGAGAGAAAAAGGCCGGAGTCCAACACACCACTTGATTGTCAAAGCAACTCCAAATGGCGTCATCATCGGTTTTATACCTGAAGATAAAGCTCTGAAGAGCTCGTTTCTGATAACATGTTGGCATAGTAGTCAGAAATTGGGTTAGGCAACTCTCATGAAGAGCTCCCATAACAAAGTTTGCAACTCGACAGTTGTTACCATACTCAAAATACAACCCTGATTCATGAAGAATCTGGTTGCGAGTGACAGATAAATCACTTGGAGCAATGGTAATATGATACATTTTGAAACTAGTGAAGAAGAAAATGCTATGCTAAAGGGAGTGGAAAAGATGAAGTTCAATAACACAAATGAGATGTTATTTATAGCCAGATCTTGGCTCTATCCATAATGGGAACACTCTCCCAAAGTGTCCTATCAAATGAATTCAAATCTCAGAAGAGCGGAAGTCGAGGAGTCTCGACAAAGGGGGAAACGCCACCTGTCTTAATAAGGTCACTTATGGCAAGTCGACCTACCTGAGTATTATGGTGTTCTTTTCAACGAATGCTTAAAGAAGACACCAATGGATATCCCAAATCCTTTGATTAAGACAGAAATCTGCCGTCTTAAATGATAGCACTTGATGACCTTGTGTGGAAAGTAGTAGCTCACATCAGACACAGGAAGGTCGCTACAGACACTCAACACACTCAAAAGATAGTTTGCTGAGACCATGATGCAAGCATATCAGAAACAGAGTATCAGAAGAGATGTTATTTCTTGGATTTCTTGAAGACATCGTTACGTATTCTGGAAGATGATCACATCTGCTGAGGAATATTCATCATAGCTCTCTGCTAATATTGAAAATGCCGAGCAGAAATTGGTTGAAAATTCTGATAACAAATGCCAGACAACAAAACATAGTTGTGCAGTTTTCATATATCTTTTCATTCATCGACAAGATGTCATTACAAAGGAAAAGAGGAGAATTGAAAACAACAACATGATCGCTATTCTAGGGGGAAGAAGGCCTAAACGGGAAGAAGTCCGTATTTACAAGATTCGTTGGTCCTTCTGCTATCTGAGGAAAACTCTGCTCCAGCAGCCAACTAAATTGCATTCCATTCAGCAGAGGCAACTGCCGGATAATACTGGACACAGTCTCGAACGCTATTGTAGATATATTTCGCCCAGTCTACCTCGGCTCCTTCGTCAATGGATATCATGATCTGCCACGTTTCTTTTGAGAAGAAAGAGTCATCACAGTCCTCTCCCATCAACATATTATTAGCAATACGGAAGAGCACCCAATAAGGAGTGCGCAGATCGTATGCTGAGACAGAAAGGGAAAATTCAGACGAAGGAGTTCGTCTCCATTTCTGCCATGCAGACCATTCAGGAGCAATGTCCGTCACACGGTGGTTGAAGACAGACCCAGGACCTCTGGGAAGGCCGAATCGGCGAGAAAAGACGTCCGGTGACCAATATATGAGCTTGCCGCGAAAGGAACTATAAATGCCATCTCCCTCCACAGAACAGTCATCGATGAATTCTCGAAGAACATCGCCTTGGAAACATCTTGGAGTAGCAGTGACGAATTAGGTCAATCCACTTCGATTCAACTTCGACATGACGATCTCTGCCACTCTTGGATTGTTATCATACAGAGAATTCAAACCAGCCTCATGAAGGATCTGGTTTCAGCGCAATTCCAAGGATTGACCAGGAGAATCCATCTTCTTGAAAGTTTTCTGAACGAGACAAAAGGAAAATATTCAGAAAAAGAGCTCTTGTGATGGTAAAGATACACACAAGAAGGGCATTTATAAGGGAAGAATCATAACCCATTTCGTAAGAATCGATTCGATTCAGAGTTAATGATCATCTGACACACAACGAATAGACAGACGCCACGTCAGATTGGTCAAAATGTGTCTTGGAAAAAGTAATCGACGCTTGGAGAGAAGCTTACACTAAAGATCGTCGTTCCATCTGCTAAGAGATGAGATCTCTGCTAGAGATGAAGTCTCTGCTAGAGATAAGGCCTCTGCTAGCAAATGAGATCTCTGCTAATAAATAAGGTATATGGTAAAGAATGGATGTTCTGCTAGATTTGATATCTCTGCTAGATGATGGATACTCTGCTAAAAATGATATTTCTGCTAAAAGACGAGGGATCTGTTAACTGTTCTCTGAAGCGATATCTGCTATGTTATTAAGCAGAACATAAATCTGCTACGATCTTAGCAGAAGAATACACAACAGAATTAATACACATTTGATTATCAAGGATATTATCAAGCAGATGTTTGATATTGAGCGCATATATATATGGGATTGTCTAAGTTAAAACGTAGACATCTTCTTATATAGATCAACAAAAATAATTACATAAGCAGAGGATTCAACCAACTCAGAAAGGCGACAAAGGCACAAAAGGATAAAAATCTATTCCTCGAAGGTTTGAGGGACCCAGGGTAAGCTCGGGGAATTTATGTTCTAGCAGCCAACTTAACGGCATCCCATAGGGAAGGTGAAGTTGAGGGAACTGCTGAACACTCTGTCGCATCCTTTGAAAGACGAAAGCCGCCCAGTCAACCTCTGCTCGATCATCAATCGCCATCATGACCTTACAGATTTCACGAGAGAAGATCATATTGTCAGGATTCTCACCGACGATTATACCACAGACAAGTTCAAACAGGACCTGGTAACGAGGCTGTAGGTGGTATGCTGACGGAGTTGGAGAAAACTCAAGCTCAGAAGAACGCCTCCATTTCATCCATGAAGACCACTCAGGGGCGATTTCATTGTTGCGATACTCCATCACAGAAATTGGACCCCTCGGTAAGCCGAAATCCGACGCAAAAGTGTCCACGGTCCACCTCACCAACTGATTCAAGAAGACACCAACAATGGAGTCTCCAATGGCTTCACTTTTTCGAACGAAATTCTGAAGATGTTCCATGTGGAACGAATGAGGCGTCAGAGAAATGAACTTGGCCACTCCACTGGCATGAAGACTAGACATGATCCACTCTGCTATGTGGTACTCCATTTCGTACTCTTCATACAAACCAGAATCACAGAGGATTATGTGCCGCGGAACGAAGAGAGTTTGAATTGGCTCCATATTTCAGTATTAGTGAATTTTTGTGAGAAGAAGAACAAGAGTCACAAGAAGTCGTATCAAATGCATCGCCTGCTTATGCTATTTATAGAAAAGCCTATGGTGAATGCTGATCTCTGAAGATGAAGGGTCGCTGTGTGGAGTGAAGAAATTCATTAATGAAAAGGTCAAATCGGCAGTGATTATGATCATGCATAAAAAGCAATGCCGGAGGTTAATATGATGATACCATAAAATACGTGGTAGCTTCTGCTTGATTTTATTAATCTTGGCTGCTGAAAATCTCAAATCAGACGTGGGACGTTTGCTTTTCAATATGGAGAAACATTTAATGCGTCCAGACGACGGCGACAAATTGGATTGTGCCACGTCATCCACACTCAAGCCTCGAAGGACGTGGATATACCCACGATCTAACTCTCAACCCCAACCATTGATTGAAACTAAAGTGCATTCAATCTTCGTCGTCCATTTCTACTCGTACTCCGAAATCTTCTACACACTAATTAGATTTCAAATCCCTACCAATCTTCAGAAACCCTTCACCTCCATCTCTGTAAAACCCTCTCAAAACTCTCAGAAAATTGTCCAACCATGACTTCAAATCAAAGTTCTTCAACCTCCTCACACCAAGACACAAATCAATCTCTAAATCCCGAATCTCCACTTTCAGAAAACCTAGACACAACTCAATTTCAACAACCCACATTCATCTATCCCGCCACCACTTGCTCGCCCCTGCATGTTCGACATGCACCCGAGTTCACTGGAATTGAGAAGAAAGAGGACATTAATGAGTCCATTCCTTACTGCACATTGGTAACCATGGCCAGACAGAAGAAGTTGTCCACTCATTCGGCGGAAAGGAGACGAGTGGCCCAAATCATGAAAGACAGGATTCTGTACATGCCTCTCGCCAACAAACACTTTCCCAGATGGATTTTAAATCTTCTTGATTCCGAACTGCTGGTAAAGTATCTCACTGCTGAACCTGATCAATTTCATCCGCACATGGTTGCTGAATTCTATGCTAGAGCTGTTATGAGTGATGATCAGAAGTCATTCAAGACATGTGTATATGGGAATATTGTAGAAGTTAATGCTGAGTTGCTACCTCGTACTTTTGGACTTCGAAACTTTGGAACCAAAATCTCTCAGTATAAGGTGAATGATTTAGCCGAAATGGAAAGGAGATGGTGCCTCTGGAAGAAGTCAGGAGAGAAAGGGCAACCAAGTACGTTTAAGGTTAACACCTCGATCAACACCTTGACAGATGAATACAAACTACTCGCAGAGATTGTAATAAAGATGCTCCAGTGCAATGTTGGTTCATACTCGGAGCTCTCTGCTAAGAAGTATGCCATGATGATGGCATTCAACGATAATGTTAAAGGGAATTGGGCTGAATTCATATTTGAACGATGGGCAGAGCATGCCAAGAAGAATGCTCACATGGAAATCGATGGAACATTCTCCTCGAATGTAAACTTTGGGCTGAAGATTAGTAAATTCTTGGAAATTCTGTTTACCAACACCGGCGTGGATCGTGGAGTTGCACTCCTTTCCACAGACTACATTCCTGTCACAAGACACAAGCCTAAGCCGGTCAATGCTAGAAATCCTAGGAAGTTAACCGGGAAATCCAATGTGGACAAGGCTAAACCAACATCCCCAGAAGAACCAGATGAAGCAAGTTTAGCAGAACCCACACTCCAACACTCCATTCCCATAAAAGAAGCAGAATTAGCCGTGTTGAAGAGGAATGCAGAAATAGATCAGTGTTTCAAAAATCTTGAGGAAATTGAGAAATTAGGAAACCTACCAGTTGATCAGATCAACGATATCATGACTTTGAAGGAAGCAGAACAGCTTCCAACTACTCTTGGGGCACGGGCACTACCTATTCAACCCAACAAAAGAACCGCAACTACTCCTCCTGTGACTAAGGCAAAGAAGAAGACCAGGAGAAAGCTGGAACTACTTACTGATAAGGAAGCATTAGAGAAAGCAGAAGCAGAAAGCAAGACTGCTAAAGCTGCTGAAGGAACTGATACAGTAGAAAAGGACTCTACAGAGAATGTTACTGAGGACACCACTGATCCAGATTACATCCCTAAGTCTCCCAGAACTGTTGAAGAGCACAGTCCAGAAACAAGGAAAGCAAAGAGGAAGCGAATAGCTACTCTGAAAGAACTCGAGAAAAGAGACTATCAAAAGTTCATCAGTAACCTAACATTCGAAGCCAGAGTTAGAAACTTTGAACGAGTCAAATCTGCCGCTGAAGAATTGATGGCCCAGAAGCACGCTGCTAAGCAGGTCCAATTGGAAGCACAACCTATCGAACAAAAGGACAACACCATAGGAGATGCAGTACACGAGGAACACACTAGCAGTGGCGAATGTTGCTGAAGGAAAACCAACTCCAGCAGAGGACGAGGAAACGGCAGACATTCCAGCAGATATAACCATGATGAGTGATGATGAAGCTCCTGCTGATGGACTGCAACATCTAGCAGACGAGGCCACAAAACGAGGAAAAGGGAAAGCTACTTCAGAAGAAGAAACCATTCTCAATCCCTCCTCTGACTCACAGATAAACCTGGCTGAAGAAGGACTATCAGATAAAGCATTCTCACAATTATGGAGGTCTGGAGCCTTCACTGATGCAGAATCGAGCAAAGGAAGAGATGCTGAAGAACATGTCGATTCACTTCTTCATGATGTACATTCGCCTGTAGAAGAGAATGATTCTCTGCTCACTGATGTTGAATCTTGTATTTCTGACTCTGATGGAGAATCTGAGGAGATTTTTAATGCCAAATACCTGAGGAAGGTACCATCTGGATCAGACACTCCTCTCCGAGTACCTCTCAATGGGCTACCTGGACCACGTTATCATCTACGAAGAATCGGTCAATGGTGTGCATCGGTTTACCCTGAAGAAAGGCCCAACTCAGATCTCATCCCTATGGCTGAAGAGATCGAATTGTTCGTACAATCCGAAACAGAAAGAGCCATTGCTGATTTATTCCATACAAAATTGGATGAATCAACACTGGACGGACGCTTGTTAGCAGAAGAATTTCGACGATGGAAGAAGTGTGACTATATTATGCATCAACTCTGTTTTGAAGAGAAAGCTCTGGTTTTTGCTGCTAAGGGTTTAAACTTCTGGAGACGTGAGGAACGATGGTGTTTTGATTGGATTGATCAAGTTCCGGGGATGAAACAATTCTCAGATAAACAAGTGATGTGCAGACTTAAAGCCATCCGAGAACACCGTTTTCTCTCAAAGACTGCAGGGCTACCTAAATCCACCTTCGTACCCGACGGATACTCTGATGCCAGAGTTGAACTGTCTAAGCGTCAAGCAAGAGCTGCTATCGCTTACAGGAAATGACAGATGGAGTATAAAATTCAACAGGCAGAGAAACTCAAAGCTCGAGTAGCGGCACAGGCCACTGAATGTGCTGCTCTGGAATTTGATTACTGCGATATGCAGTTGGCTAAGTTCCTGAACATTGATATTCAGGACATAGTGAGAGAAGCTCAGGAAGCTGAAGCTCAGATTGTCCAGGAGACCGCACAAATTCTGGATGCTGCTAATCGGATAATGAATGAGGAATTATGCTATCAGGAGTATGTTGCTGCGAGTACTAGTCGCACACAGCAACCGTCTATTCCAACGAGTCAAGAACTCGTTACGACTACTTCCTTCAATGCCACTCCCATAACCTCACTACAGATACCCTTCCCATTGACTGCGGAAATAGCTGAAGCCTTCAACTCTTATTTGCAAACAACCATTGATGGAAGAGTAGAAGCGGCTACCACTCATCTGAGAAGAGAAGTTGATGAGATACGGGGTGATGTATCTCATGTACAATCAGAGATCGCTGAAACCAAGTTGGCTATTTCTGAGAATAGGACAAGTCTTGAGGTTGTTCAAAAGGATTTAGCAGACACCAGGACTAACCTAGAAGACACGGTTGTGGCCTATGGTACAAACTTTTTGGCTGCAATCAAAGAGGGGGAAGAAAGAAGAAAGGCTGACCAGAAAAGAAGAAAGAAAAATGAGGAGGAGTTTGCCGCAAGGAAAGAGGAGATAAGGAGAAAAGAAGAAGAAGCGAAGGAGGAGTCAAAACGAAAAGAGCTAGAAGCTCAATTAGAATTGCAAAGAAAGGAACATGAAGCTAAATTAGAATTGCAAAGGAAGGAACATGAACTTCAACTACAGAAGATTGCTATGGAGCAGGAGAAGCTGGCTAAAGAACTGGAGCGTGAGGTTGCGGAAAGAGAAACAGGAGCAGCTCTTCTCGAGAACTTCATGAAATTTACCATGGAGAAGTTTGCTGACACTCAGAAGAACAAATCAGCAGACAGTGAAAAGGACAAACCAGCACCCGGCTCATGAACGACAAGGTCCAATTTTTTTGCTTTCTGAATCCAATTTGTACTTAAACTTGCAATATCATATATAAAATTGGATCAGACTTAGACAAAATCTCTTTGTCCACTTCTGAATTTTACTGGTGTGCTCTAGTTGACCTACACTTCTGGTGTACTCAACAAATTTGCATGTGGACATGAAGATTATATTTTAATTGATGAATGCTTGTTGATTTGATGAGTGCTAGAATTTCTAGCATACCGCTTTGTTGCAAACATTTACTTATATTTAATCGAGAAATATTCCCCAGCACTTGTTGAGGGGGAATTTGATTTCAATCATTTCTGTTGCTTAAACCTAGTTGGAAAAACTCTGTGTCAGATTGATAGAATAGCATAAACTTGTAAAACACAGACATTCTTCCACTTATGGTCAGCAAATGATAGTAAGCTTTGATCACACCAAAAAGGGGGAAATTGTTGGGAATTATCCCTAAAATCTCCTTTAGGACTTGTTTGTAAAAAGTTTTGTTGGATCAAACCTTATTTAGTTGGTCGATCATTTGCCGAAATCTAGAGAGTCTAGCACACTTTGTAAAGTCCTGTATAAGTGGTACATTGAGTTGTAATAGACTAGTGTGCTGAGAAGAATCCCTAGCAGACATAAAGAAGATGATATCAGCATTCGACTTACAAACTGTTAGAGAAGCAAGCGAACAAAGGATCACTAGCAATTGACTGAACGTTCGCTAGATAGAATGCTAAGGAGTTAGCATTCGGATTCTTCAGCAATGAATGAAGACTCGCAAACAACGGAAGTCAAAGGATCACAAGGAATACACTTTTAGCAGATTCTAGCTTACCAAAACAAAAGAATCAAATTAGAAGCTGGACTGCCACTCTGACAAAAAGCTCACGCAAAAGGATAAGACTTTCCCGAAGTGGCTAGGAAAGTACAAGTCAAAAACAAAAGTGAGTTTCACAGACAAAGCTCTTTCGGATCAAGGAGCCGTTGAGTCTAACGGATAAGAAGATTCAAAGTTTGAATCTCCACCTATAAAAGACAGTCTCAAAGATGAGATAAAGAGCTGCTTCAATCACTACCGACATTCGCAAACTACTCAAGTGTGAGATTCCTTTGACAAAGCGAACAAGTGAAAAGTAGTCAGTTGAGAGCTAGTCATATAAAGCACATTCAAAGCCCTCAACCACCAAGAGTGTCCTCTTATTGAATATCTGACACTCATCCTTGAAGATTCTTGAAGTTCCATTAAGAATCTTCAATCATTGGGATAATCTCTTTACTAGGAGTATCCAACAGTCATTCCTAAAAAGGATTGACTCTGACGGGCCTTGCCGCATATTTATTGAAGTTAGAGGCTAACTATAACAGTCTCATTAGCGAAGGACAAGTTTTACGAAGGTGCGCCCTTGACTTGGCCAGAGCTGTGTTCGGAGAAGTTCAGATCAACGGAGGATAGCTGTGAAGTAGCCAGGCCGAAAGCTCACTGCCTACTTAACTGGAAAGGCGATTCCTTGTAATCTGTATACTTTTCTAGTAAAATTCTTAGCATTTCGGCTAAGGAGTGGACGTAGATCTATTTGGATCGAACCACTATAAAATCTTGTGTTCATTTACTGTTTTATCATTTTACCGTTCCAATATTGCTTTGAAACCTAGCAACGGAGTTGCTAGAGTATATCTGAACACAAACTTAATACATAACTCGAGCTAGCTAACGTTTTGAAGAATAACGATAAGTGCAAGAGATATAAAACTATTCCGCTGCATTTCGTGCTAAGTTATTAACACGACGACTCTGATATTCTGGGACCAACACGCATTGTAAGACAAAAAATGGGTCAGAACTATTCGGTACGTGAACATGTGGAATCACTCATCCAGCTTATAGACGAGTACACATTAATGGGTGGTCAATTTGACAATGATGTCAAAATTGACTTGATACTCAACACGTTACCGAAGTCATTTGATGACTTCAGAATTTCTGTTGAGAAAAACAAGAGTGAGTATATTGTTCACAGTCTGCTCAAGGATCTTGTATCAACAGAAGCTTCTTCAATCTTTTTTGTGAGTCACTCTGATTTGCTTCCGAGTGGAAAGAGTGATGTCAAAGAAAAGAGGAATGTAGGAAGCAGTGGGAGTAGTTTTGCCTTATCAGTTCATTCCAGATCTCTTGCTAAAAGTTCTTCTAAATCGTGTCGTAATGACATGAAGAAGAAGAAGAAGAAGAAGAATAGTAAAGGAGAGAACAAAGGAAAGAAAGATAACAAGAATGACAAATGTTTCAAGTGTGGCAAGAAGGGTCACTAGAAAGTAAATTGTCCAAGTTTGATAACTAAGGGACAAGGTACGTCATCTTTTGCATTGCTTGTTGAAACATGTTTAGTATCGGTTTTCTACTCCTAAGTGGGTAGTGTTAACTGAGGTCACTAATCGTGTTTGCTACACTTTGCTGGGAATCAAGCTTAAGGCTTGAAGATGGCGAGATTACCATCTCCAAGATTGATGCTGGAAGTTGCTACTTCAGCTGATGGAGATTTTACTTTGAGTTTATGTTAAAACTCTGTTTTAATTCAAGTTTCTGAAGAGATGTTGTTTTGCTTTGAGAAACAATATTTTTCATCTATTGTTATGGATTATCAGTTATTCGATAGAGTTTTTCTATCATGATGAATAACAGTGTTTTCTATTATGGATGATTGTCTCTTCATTACTTGATTACATAAACTATCAGTGTACTAAGGTATAATTTAAAGAATCTCTATAGAGATAGGTTACATCAGTCTGAGTAGTTTTAAGTAATTCATGGAATTATGGATTCAATCCAGATATTCTTAAGAATGGTACTTATGAAAACTACTTAGAAGTCTAAGATGGTAACTAGGCCTTTTAATAGGCGATTGTATCTTTAAAAGTTATTTCGTGTTTGCTTTTGTTTGCTGGTTTGAGTCTACTTCTGCAGTTGCCTTAACAGGCATTGATACTGTAGTCATTTAAGATTTGGATATGTTTATCTAGTTCACTACAAGTCTTAGTCTCTTGCTTTAATCAAGAGCGTTCAAGACTAAGGTAGAGAATAAATTAAACAAGACCGTAAAAACATTATGGTTCATTCATAATGGTGTATCTTAAGTGATGGGTTTTACAGTATCTGGCAGAGCAAAGGGATTGCATCCCATTTAACTACACCTATTATCCCTCGATTGGGATAGTGTAGGTAAAACAAAATGAGATTCTTTAAAAGTTTATAAGTTATGCCAGCTTTGCCAAATTTTCGTTTTTGGGAAGAGCGCTAAAAGCAGTTGTGTGTTTGCTTAATCTAGTGCCTTCTAAATCAGTTCCAAATACCCTAGTAGACTTTGACTCTGTCAAAAGGGCAATGATGGGTAATTCGGCTGTTAAGCTGATATAGAAAACTGATTGGTTAGAAGAAAGGTTTAAGCTAGTACTGCTTTGTGGGCTATTCCACATAAACGAAAAAGTTGAATGCTTTGTGTATCCTCGATACAAGCAAGTT
Organism: Plectranthus barbatus; assembly: GCA_026898455.1. Taxonomy (NCBI): domain Eukaryota; kingdom Viridiplantae; phylum Streptophyta; class Magnoliopsida; order Lamiales; family Lamiaceae; genus Plectranthus; species Plectranthus barbatus. The sequence goes on along the minus strand of JAPKLW010002805.1, from coordinate 9,007 downwards.
GTATAGGATAAAACTATGAATCCAAATATGAGATTATTCTCTAACGTTCTAGAGAAGACAATTTAAATCCATCAGGAAATACCCTGTGGCATATTGAGCATACCTTGGAAGGTATGGTACCAATTGCACAGTCACCTGTGTAAGGTGTTAAACCACAAAATTAATGCACCATTAACTAACAACGTAAAAGGAGCATCGTTGCAGTGGGAGGTTGCCTTAACAGGCTTAATGGTACTGGTTCGTGGAAACAGTCTCTGGACTTGTTCCCAGCTTAACGAACAACATCGTACTCATCCCTTAAAGCACAACGAAGCTATTAAGACAAAAGATGTAGTTTAATGACGTCAAGTCATGGATTCAGAAGTGAATCAGTAAAGGTTATGGTTGTGTATCAGGATCAGTGATTTCCAAATAGCTTACTAGCTATAAGTAACTGATTGATATATAAGGAAAGAAATGCTCGAATGGTAACCTAGTATGTTTTCTTATGTCTAGGTTAGTGAGTAAGGTATGTTTCACAACAAGACCTTCTCACTGGTTGCAATTGTTAAACCCATTCGAATTCTTTTAACCATAACAACACATATGAATCTAAATATCTGGAAGATAGATGACGTCATCCATATTTTATAAACGGGAACCTTGATAAAAGGTGACGACATCTGTATGCAACAACCAAATAAGTTATGTGCAGTGAAAAACATCATGTCTGGAAGCCAAAGTAGTTCTAGTATGAACTTAAAGGAGCTTCAAGGTCATGTAACAGACGTTTCGATATTGTCTATCGAGAATGATAGTTTTATGTACCCGTTATGTGTCAGCGGAAGTGTGGTTTTCCTTGCACATTATGTAGATGGTATTTTCACATTCGGAAACGGTGTGGAGATATTGTCAGGCATAAAGTATGGTTATCCGAACAGTTTCAGAAGTAGGACTTATAAGATCTTGGAACATCTTTTGAATTAAAGTCTTGTGTGGTCACAAGAAAAATGATGTTCAGGTATCTCAAGTCGCTTAAATTGATTCTGTGGTGTGTCGTTCATAGCAAGAAAGATTGTTGTCTTTCTATATTGTAAATGAACGAAGGTAGATATCTGTAATGCTATAAGCATGTTAAACACATATCAGTTCAACTCTGGATAGGCACATTGGTTATTGAATGAGCCATGTGAGTTGAATGGCATCGGATATCCAGGAGGATCATAAGGAAAGGAAATCGACCTCTAACTATGTGTTGGCCTTGGAGGAGGAGTTATAGGAATCTAACACAAAAGTGTGTTGCGGATTCCGGCATGAAGGCTGAGTTTTTGACAGCTTCATTAGCTTCGCAAGAGGCAATATAACTCCGATGTTATCCTCTAGAGGTGTGTGTTCTGAGTTTGCCTAATAAAATCACATGGAATTGTGATCATGTTGGTGCAATGACAAACTCAAGGGAACCCAAGACTCACAAGGTGATGAAACACATAGGATGTGTGGTATCACATCATACGAGAAATCGTGACAAGAGGTAACGTGAATGCAGTGGGAGTGATTGACAGTATAGACACACTTAATACTTTGATAAAGCAATGGTATTATGCTTTAAGTATAAGTGGGAGATTGTTGGGATTGTATACTGAAAGCATATATGATTAAGTGTTTTGTACATTGGTCTTCATATATGTGTTGCCACAACAATGCTCGTTGTCTGATAAAACAAACATACAACGAACCATAATATCCTATTATCTCGCTTATAAGGGTAACCATATGGTGTGTAGGAGATCACAGAGGATCATATGAATTGTTTAACCTAGCGAGATATAAACAGTATCATATGTAGACCTGGAGCAGGCGTCGATCGATGCTGGGTGTGCTCGTCGATCGACGGCCCTTCTTTGCTGGCGTCGATCAATGATTGCTCACTGTTGATCGAAGGTGACTCATCGTCTGCAGTCTCGTCGGCCTATTTGATGTCTTCGTTCTCCTTCAATTCAGCCCTTGCTTTCTGTGGCCCTTCATAGGATTTCCCCCCTCTCAGAGTAATAGCGTTTACTTGATTTCTCTGATTCTAATTCTTGGGGTTAACCTGTGTATTGCTTGGAAGTTGCCCCGGTTTATGTTGTGCTCCGAGAGCATCAGCGATCTGGCTGACTTGAGTCTCTATTATCTGGACGTGCTTCTGCATTTGTTCTATCTTGGTATTCACACCAGAGATCTCATGCTCCAGTTTACTCACCTTGCTAGTGGATCCTTCCATAAATTTGGCTAAAATCTCCTCGAGATTTGGCTTCTTCTTGTCGACCACTACCCCGTCTTGTACGGCAAATCCAGGAGGTGGTTGTTCAGTAGCTTGAGGATTTGCATAGGAGAACCAAGGGTGGTTCCTAGCGTGATTGTAGTTGTAGTGCTGGTTTTGCTGCTGGTAACCTCCACGGTAGTTATTGTTCTGGTAACCACCCCTCTGAATAAAATTCACATCAGCTTGTTCTCCTTCAGGGGGAGGCTGTTCAGGCTCCACTACAGCAACTGCCTTTTCTTGCTTCAAGGAAGCGAACTCCTCTTGAAGCTTCTTGACTTCTGCAACCAAGTCAGGCTCTTCTGCAGTTTTCTTTTCCACTACTTTTTCGACGGCTTTGACGGGTCTATGTCTGCTTGAGGACCAGCGTTGATTGTTGTTGGCCATCTTTTGGAAGAACTCCATGGCCTTCTTTCCGCTCTTTGTCATGATGGTATCCCCCAGTGTGGTGTCTACCAACTCAACAGTCATTTCATTCAAGCCTTCATAGAACGCCTCAGCTTGTTCACCTGGGGGTAGACCATGTCCGGGACAGGCTCTGAGTAATTCTTTGTAGCGTTCCCAAGCTTCATAGAAACTCTCATCCGGTCTTTGAGCAAACCGAATGATTTCCTTCCTTCTCTGTCTGATGACGTTTGGAGGGAAGAAGTTCTCAAGGAACTCATTCCGTAGTTCGGTCCACGTTCTGATCTTCCCCTTGTCCAGTGCAGTAAACCAAGACTGTGCCTTATCCCGCAGTGAGAATGCAAACGTACGCATTCGGATGACACTTTTACTGACCCCTCCAATCTTGACAGTATCGCAGAGCATCAGAAATTTGTCTAGGTGACATATGGATCCTCAGTAGCCCTTCCGCCGAACTGATTCTGTTGAACCATCTGAACTAGTCCAGTCTTCAACTAGAAATTATTTGCATTAATTCCGATTCTGAAGTCGGTTTCTTTGAACTAAGGTTGATACCTCTTCTGCATGGCTTCTTCGTCTTCCTCATCATCATCTGAGTTATCAGGAGGATCCTGGTCCTCGTCATCTTCGTCCTCAGGTTGATCCTCAAATAGTGGATTCCGATGACCGAACCGAGGGTTTCTGTTGTTTCTCCCCCTGTCTTGGTCTAGGATCAATTGTTGCATCTGTTCCCTCATGGCTTGGATTTCTTGGACCAGAGCAGTCTGCTCTTCCAAGGTTAGTCCTGGTGGTGGTGGTGGCTATACAATCGACTGTTGTGGTATGTTATTAGGTTGCGGTACTTCGTCTGCCATTTCCTGATTACTTAAGCCTTCTTGGGCGCGCTTATTCTTTCGGATTTTTCTACACGTGGCTTCGATGTCCGGATAGTAATAAAGCGGATCCTTTGCTCGGGCTCTTGTACTCATGCACTACCTGTATAGTAAAGTAGTTTGTAAGATGGCACTGCGGATTAACCAAAACGAACAAAATAAAATTGAAAACTATAAAACAATGAAGGCGTCGATCGACGCCCACGCTGATGTGGGCATCGATCGACGACCCTTCGTACTGAATAAAAAATGATTGTTTACAAGATGTTACAGCCTAAATCAGTACTCTAATTTAATATAGCGGCAAATTAAATTGTCGATCCCACGAGGAAAGGAACAACGAAAAATCCTAAGTACTAACTTAAGAGTTCTTAAAGTACTGGATAGGTAAAATTAAAATTAAAGGGTTTTGAAATTTAATTATCTCAAGAAAACAATTTTGAAAATAAATTTACTTTGGAAAACCTAATGGATAAGAAGTACAGATTCTAGGCTTTTCTCCCTATCAAGTATGACATGCATAAACAAATTGATTATCTTCCAATTTTAATTCCTCTATACAGTGAAACATCAGAAAGCTATTATGAACTTCTTTGTTGGACAATTCATAAAGTAGATTAATTAATTATCTATCTCCTGTCGGTCTCAAGATTAATTAACTAACTCCTAAAGTTCTACAGATTTATTCCTACAATCTATTTCCTTCAATTACGACAAGAAATCAGATTATATTGTGAAAATCTCTTTCGATTGAAAACTATTACAGTTACGTCTCTAATTTCCAACTAGTAATCCTAAGTTAGTGGCCAACATACTCAAGATTAAGAATAAAACCAGATTTCACAAACTGTGAGGGAAAGGAAATATAACTTCAATTAATCAAAACATGCATACATTGATAGTTTGAAAACCTAGAATCTGAGAAGACAATTAGTTACACATAATTCTAATCTTAATCATCATAGACAATGAACAGGAAAAGAAAAGATGAAAAGGAAAGCTGAATCTTCCCAAGAGATTCGATCTCCAACCCAATGATCTTCTTCTTCTTCTTCCTTGTGATGTTTCTCTCAATTTAATTCTCTTCTCTCTTTTGCTCTCTCTCTCCTGCTCTCTTTCTCTGATTTTCGAATTCTTCAGCCTTTTTATAGATGTTGTGGATGAATTCTACCATATCTATGAGTTAGATATGTGTTTATCTTCAGAAAACAGAAAAGATAGGATCTGCCCTGCGACACTCCGTCGATCGATGACCAATCCTTCATCGATCGATGGGAAGGACAAAGCAGCATCGATCGACGGCTGGTTGACATCGATCGACGGTGGTCCTGCTTCAGCACTCCTGCGTCGATCTCTTCGAGTTCTTTCGTCGATCTTTTCTGAAGCTGTGGTGAACAAGTTTCCAAAATCCTCCAATTTTCATCCAAAAACCTGCATGATTCATCAAACACACCATGAAAAGCACAAAAGCCAATGTATGCTCAAAAAGACACTAAAACCGATTCAAACATCACCAAAATAGACAAAGAAACACTAGATAAGTTGGTTAAAATATCAACTTATCATATATGAATGAGCCAGATCCCTAACATACTTCCTATGATCTTAAACCTAACTGAAGGATAAGGGGCACACACAGATTGACCACACTTTGATTTACCATGGTGGCGAGTCTTACATGTACTCTTATACCCGTATTTTGGGTGTTGGCAATTTGTGTGTGGCCCTCTTAGTCTGGACGTTTAGGTAAGCATATCCGTTTCAGGATGGCAACATTCCCTGAGGAGCTCACAAAGTTCATTATGCTAAACCCTGCAGGTTGAATTATTTAATTCAGGCATAAGTGAAAAGGTGTGAGTGGTATTACTCAGGAAATAAGAGATTAATTAATTGTGGCTGATTGTCATAAGCCAAATTAATTAACGAATGTCCAAAACCTTAAATACGTGGATCATGTTAGTTTGGTGCTACCCGTTCCTAATAAAGTGGTAATAAAGGGGCGAGTCAACATTGTTACTGTGGTGAAGGTTAAAACAATGTTTTATTAATTAATTATGTTCTGGGTTGAACAAAGAAGGATTAATTAATAAAGAGGGCCCACTTTATTATTTGCATCTGGTCCCTGGTCTGGCCCATGAACTGCTCAAGCCCATTAGGGTTAGGGTTTCTCAAAATCCTAACACTATATATAGGCCTTCTCTCTATCAGATCAAGTTAGATTTTTCAGTATATTCAGTAAAAAGGGAGAGAACAGCGGCGGCGATCCGGTGGGAGAAACTGATCGATTTCTCCAGATCTCGGATTCAACTTGGTAGATAATCCTCACCAGATTTCCAAGGAGCAAGAGAATAGATCAGAAGATCAGATCTGTAGGAACAACTGTTCATTGCCGGCGTTCAGATTCAGATCCAGATCTATTTCATCATTATTGGCTCCGATCTAGATCTGTAGATCAAACGGTGAAATCGGGTATTCTCTAAATTCATCCTCTGCAATTAATATTGTAGGAGCATGCATAGGATCACATGGTTTATTTAATTGAAATTTGTTCCTGGTATCCTAAGAACGATCCTTGGCAAGAATTTAATTAATGGCAACTCATGTTGTCCATCGTAGACTCAAACCCTACACAAGGATGTGGCCTCCAGATGCCATGCATATCCCTCTCGTAGTCATGTTCCTCAGTTATCCAAAGATGACCCACTTCCTCTACATCATTGGAGGAGGTCAGGGAGTCATTTGAGGATATTTCCATAGGTGATTAATCTCTCTGATCCCCTCGTCAGCTCTCGGCATGAAGCTTAGAGGACTTAATTTCAGTGTGGATGGAGGTTTCCCCTTGCACAACCTCCACACCCTTAAACTTCTCCTGCTCATTTTCCTCCCCCGCTAGTTTATACGAGGTGGTCACCCGCACATCCTCTTCATTTACCTGCCCTTCTACCACATCTCAGGCTATTCGATGACGATTTCCTTAGCATGCACTACCATATCTATCTCTGGTACATCAGTGGCATGCTGAGTTTCCTGCACTATTTCTTTCTCCGGCACCTCAAACTCGTGTTGAGTGCTTTGTTTGGTCTCCTTTTGTATGGATTCTACGGGAACCGAATCGTCAAATCTAAATGAACCTGGATAGTTCATGGATGTTGAAAACAATTAAACATCGATACCCTAAGCATGCTCCTATGAATTTATTGCAGTAGATTATGAATATACCCCAACTCTGTAGGGTCTTATATGATATTTTGCGTTTGAATTCCAATCCCTCGATTTAAACATGCGAATTAATTAAATCTGCGAATAAGAAATTAGAAACAGATCTAATTTCTAGATTTAATTAATAAAGAGAGAAAAAAGAAAATATGTTCTCCATATTAGATCTTCAGATCTGTATCTCAATGCTCTTCAACCTGCTACTGGTGAGGATTCCACAGGATTGTGATTGTGTAGGCTAGAGTCGAATTCCTTCTCCTCCCAAACACATAGGCGCCACCCACTGCTCTCTCTCTCTCTAGGGTTTCAACTTATTTGAGTTGTCTTAGGGTTTGAGAGAGAGAACCATCTATTTATAGATCTAGGGTTGCAAACCCTAATGGGCTACTGGGCTCCATTCAACATATTTAATTGGGCCAGACCTGGGACCTAATTGAAATAATAAAGTGGGCCTAAGAATTAATTAATTCCCATGTCTATAACCAGGACAATTAATTAATTAATATTTATTTTTTTCCACCACAGAATTAATACCAACTTACCCTTTTATTACCACGTTATTAGAACAGGCTGCATTTACTTGAGTATCCTCATATTTAAGGTTATTGGACATTAATTAATTTATTGGAGCTTCTGACAAGCTTCCCCAATTAATTAATTTCTTATTTTCACGAGCATTACCACTAAAACTTTCTCACTCGTGCTTGAACTTAATCAGCCCGCAGGACTTTAGCACGATGAACATCATTGAGCTCCTCAGGAAATGTCCCCATCCTATTACTCGGACATGGTAACCTAATTCCAGTCTCAGACTATAATACACGAACCGCTGCTACCCGAGATGCGGGTATACGAGCACGTTACTCAGGCTCTCCACCATGGAAGTCAAAGCAACAGTCAACCCGTGCATACCCCTGAACTTTCGTTAGGGTTTGGACTTAATAAGATCGAGATATTGTATTCTATGATTTCAGACAGTAGAATACATCTCACTGTGTCCAATCAATACACAACCGCACGTACCAGCATATCCAATAATCAAGGCAGATCACTTCTTTCCGACTATGCTACAGCCTGCACCGACAGACTTATACATCGTTGTTGAAGCGGGTTACTTGTTAAGAAGGGTTCGTTTTTGTCCTTGCCTACGGTTCTATAAGGGTTGACTTCAAAGGTGTTGGATCTCCCCCATCGTATTTAGTTGTTAGTTTACTTTCGGGTCACATCCGAGTCGTTTCAGTCGATTTCCTGGGTACGATCTAAAACTTCCCGACGAGGATCGTATCAAAACCAGACTTTGATTTGTTGAATTGATCGTTATGAAACCCTCCACCATGATAAGGGCCAAGACCAATATAGCAAGCGATTCAAATGGGGCTATGAGTATCTTAAACTTTAATTAAAATGTTAAATTAGAGATATAATGGTATACTTGTAATATCTTATAATAATTCAATTTATTTATTAGGGGCTACATGGAGAAAAAAAAATGATTGTATTTAGAATTACCCTGATAAAAATGATCAAAATCGTGATTTGGAGTAGCGGATTTGATGTGCTTCCTCTAGCTGCCCCACGAGAGCACTGGTATATTAGCGGGATGGAAGGAGATTGCTCTGACGGCATGAAGCTTGCCATCACTGTATTCGCGGCCGAGGAACCTGCCCTGGCCCCGATGCCGGGATCTCTTGCACCACCTTCTGGTGCTTCCGCTGCCGGCGAATTAGTAGTCTCTCCCAAGAAATCTTGTGTGTGGTGGGTGCTTGCTGCTATGTCTGCATATTGGATGGTTAAGGCTTAGTTAGTAAATGTTGCTATATGGGATGTCTAAATTCATGATATATGTTTCATTTACAGTTGGAATTTTGTTCTTTACAATCCTACCTGCCTTTCCTTGACACCACCATTGTGTGGAGTTATGAAACTTGAGAGAATCCACAAAAGCAAAGGAGTATTTATTAGTGATATTTTATAATTTTAATATATTTTGATTAGATCAAAATAAGCAGTAAATTAATTAGAGAGATGTTTCTTACCAAAACTAGTTTTTGTTTTCTTCTATAAATAAATTATACTTGTGATCAGTTTCCTTATGCTATAATATTTAGTGGGTCATCGAATTGTGTGTTTTTATATATTATTCGTGTGTGTTCTTCAAGTACGTTCATGTGTGTGTGTTTTTTACTTCTTTTGAATAATCTATACTTAATATATAAATATACTAAAACACAAA
>JAPKLW010002804.1:44264-63913 GCA_026898455.1 Plectranthus barbatus | reverse complement strand
CAGCTGGCCGATCACCCAACGGATGTTGTGTCTTGGTAATCTCTATCGGCCCTTTCTTCAGCACATCGACCATCTCCGGATGGACACTCTTCAGTTGAATGAATGATCTCTTGCGCCAGATCTCATGCTTCTCCGGATTGTAGTTCATCAGCTTCGGAACATTCATCATGATGTACCTGAGCTAATCAAACAGACAAACACACAAAGTGCAAGGAAAATGGATCTCGGTCCTAAGCGACACAGATACGAACGGTCTGTAAGAACCGTCCGCTCTGATACCACTTGTTGGTCCCGGTTTATCAGAGTTTAAATACGTACACGCAGCGGAAAAAATAAATTTAAGTTAACTTGCACTCTGTGTACTCAACTGACTGGCGACTGGCTGGTCAGCTGTTAGCTCAATACTTAGAATATTTTAGCCCTTGTTTACACAGTTATCAGTTTTCAGTTCATACACCAGCACGTGGGTGTTGGGTTTTAAATAGAAATTTAAAGACAGAAAGCTAATAAAGGACAAAGGATTTATAGTGGTTCGATCAAATGATCTACGTCCACTCTCCAGTCGTATCACTGGAAATTCACTAGAGTAAGACAGTTACAGGCTACCTACGATCTATCTCTAGCTGGTGCGACCCTTGTCCACCCCTTCGCTAGATCAACCGCTCCCGGTCCTGAATCCTTCTTCAACTCTTGTCAGCAGGATGGAGTGCGAGCACGTCACTTCAACCTCCTCCGCTGACTACGTGGGTGTTTAGTTCTCCCAAGAACGATTCTTCTGACTACGGCAAACTGCCCGTGATAACTCGAGTGCTGGCTGGCACTAGAGCTGCTGTGAACTTCCTCGGAAGAGAAAGAACACCAAAGAGATCTGAACTTACAAGCTGGAAGCTTGAAGTCTCGTGTTTGAAAAGATCAACACACGGAAAAGCTTTAGGAAAAGCCTCAAAAGTTGTATGAGTTTCTGCTTGCTTGAGCGTAATGAATTCTCAGACTTTCGGTAGGTGAAGAGTGGCAGAAGAGTATTGAATGTTGATGGATCCGACGTATTTATAGATGCGGGATCCCATTCAAACTTTCTAGCCGTTTGGACATATCCGAAAAAGGTCTCTGTCCTCGCATGTCCTTCAGACGACGGCAGGTAGGAATTTCCGGAAAGTGCCATACTTTCGTCTGCTTTATCTTACATTGACCTCTTTATGTCAGAACGGCACTATTCGTCAGTACGAGGAATCGCGACTGGCTTCTCGAGACTAATAGACTTTAAGGAATCCCCTTAAAGTCATTCCTTGTCAGTTAATTTCTCGACGAATCTTCTTTTTGTCTCTAAGTCTTCGGGAGAGCGAATCTTGAATTCTGCTGGTAACATCCAACTGGTAGAACGTACTGGTGATCTTGTGCTGGCAATCTCTGCTGGTGACTTTGCGCTTGCACAATCTAAGTCTACCAATATGTCTGGATGTTAACTCTTGGAATCTCCGATGACTGGTGGCTTCACCGCTGGTGAATAGTGTCAGCCAGAACACATATTCCGCTGGTAAGATTTGTCAGCCTCCTGCTAGTGAAATCTTCCCAACTGGTGAATAGTAGCCAGTCAATAGCTCTGCTTCATGCTGATGAACAGTGTCAGCATGAGTCTTGTCAGTCGTCTGCTGGTGGAAGCCTTCCACCAGGTAAGTGCTTCTCATGCTGGTGAATAGTGTCAGCATGAGTCTTGATCAGCAACGACTTACAACTCAAAAGACCTAAACAGGACTTTACATTTGAGACTAGAGCTATTCTAGAGACAAACTGACGCTGGTAGGACTTAGGATTTGATCCACCAAAACTATGATCTAAACACAAAAAATTAGAATCTAACAAGTAGATACTGGGGAAGGAAAACTTTAGACAATTTTCCCAACACTGAGAAAGGCCCTGTATGGATTGAAACAGGCGCCCAGGGCTTGGTATGAAACACTGTCACAATTCCTAATCCGTAATGGATTCCGGAAAGGGAAGATCGATAGGACTCTCTTCCTTCTCAAGGATGGTGATGATATGCTAATGGTGCAGATATATGTCGATGACATTATATTCGGGTCAAAGAATATATCTCTCTGCGAGAAGTTTTCTCAACTGATGCAGAACTCATTTCAGATGAGTATGATGGGCAAATTAACATACTTTCTAGGACTCCAGGTCCAGCAGTCAGCTGATGGAATTTTCATCAATCAGCGGAAGTATACCAAAGATTTAATTCAGAAATATTGCCCAGAGAAGACAAAGTCCCTCAGAATACCAATGAGCACCAGTTGTCAGATTTTTCTTGATGAACAAGGGGAATCAGTTGATCCTACCAGCTACAGAGGTCTTATTGGATCACTTCTCTATCTCATAGCCAGCAGACCCGACATTTCATATTCAGTCGGAGTGTGTGCTAGATTTCAAGCCAATCCAAAGAAGTCACACATGGAAGCTGCTAAGAGAATAGTGAAATATCTCAAGGGGACAGAATCTCTTGGAATATGATATCCCAGGAATGATGAGCTTACACTCATTGGATATTCCGATTCAGATTTTGCTGGATGCCGTATTGATAGAAAGAGTACCAGTGGTACGTGTCAGTTTCTAGGACACAAGCTAATCAGTTGGTTTAGCAAGAAGCAGCACTACCACTGAGGCTGAATATGTTGCCGCTGCCAGTTGCTGTGCTCAAATTATTTGGATCAAGAAACAACTGGAAGACTATGAGGTGGACACTGGTTGTGTGCCCATCTATTGCGACAACAACAGTGCTATGTGCATAACGAAGAATCCGGTTCATCACTCTAGGACCAAGCACATAGATATTCGACATCACTTCATACGTGATCATGTCGAGAAGAAGGATGTCAGCATAGAGTATATCAGAACTGAAGATCAACTCACTGATATCTTCACCAAACCTTTGCCAGAAGCAAGATTCAAGGAGTTGTGCATCAAACTCGGTCTTTTGGAGATTGATGCGTGCCCCAATGTTGAGGAAGAATGAGTCCCAGCTCCTCATTCTGTTCTTGTTCTTCTGAAGGTTGCTGATTACGACTAAGTCCAAGCTCTTAGTCGTGATGTTTTCTTTTAGTGGTGTCTCAAGACCCTAGGTGGTACCTACTGGCAGAATTTATCCCTTAAATGACTAAGGAAATGAGTCCCAGCTCTCATTTCGAATTTGCCAGCAGACAATACCATCAGTCAAAGTAAAATTGGGTCCCAGCTCCCAATTCCAATTGATGATGAGGATGTGAAGTTATTGAAGAGAAGATTATGCGGAATAAAATTTAGTCCAAGCTCTCAATTTTTTCTCCATCTTTCTAGTTGTCAGCAGACAACTGGTGAATCTTCAAAGACTGGTGAAAATTGAGTCCAAGCTCTCAATTTGTCTAAGTACGCAGGAACCAGTTGTGAGTATCAGTTGTCAACTGGTAAGAAGACCATACTGGCAGGGGGAAGTATGCGACTGGCATATACTACTGTTGATCAGTTGAGTCCCAGCTCTCAACTGACGATCTCTTGAAGGCCAAGAGTCGTGCCAGCTGTCGCGAAAATGGCGGGATGGTTCAAATTCAGCTTGCGTGTGCATATCTCCGAATTTAATGCGGCATTTAATGCCACATTTAATGCGCACAGTGGCTGCACAGTCAAACGCATGCAAGCGACCAATCAGAGAGTGCCATGTCAGCTACACGGCGTAGCCCACGTCAGCACGACCGCCCACGTCGCTACAGGGAACCGGGCCTGCTGATGACCGTTGATTCTCACTTTCTGAGAATTCATCTCGGTCGTTTAATCCTGCATGGCCCTAGTATATATACCCGACATTCTTCGTCGGTTAATGTAGGGTTTGAGTCTACGATGGACAACACGAGTTGCCATTATGAATTTTTTGCCAAGGATCGTTCTTAGGATACCAGGAATAAATTTTAGTTAAATAAATCATGTGAATCCTATGCATGCTCCTACAATAATAATTGCAGATGATGGATTAGAGAATACCTGATTTCACCGTTTGATCTACAGGATAGATCGGAGAATAACAACAATGAAATAGATCTAGATCTTAGATCAAGATCTGAATCTGAATCTAAATCTGAATCTGAACGCCGGCGATGAACAGTTGTTCCTACAGATCTAATCTTCTGATCTGTTCCCTTGCTCCTTGGAAATCCGGTGAGGATTGTCTACCAAGTTGGATCCGAGATATAGAGGAATCGATCAATTTCCTCCCACCGGATAGCCGCCGCCGTTCTCTCCCTCTTTTTCAAAATACTGAAATCTCATAATTTGATCTGATGGAGAGAAGGCCTTTATATAGTGTTAGGATTTTGAGAAACCCTAACCCTAATGGGCTATGAGCAGTTAATGGGCCAGACCAGGGATCAGATGCAAATAATAAAGTGGGCCCTCTTTATTAATTAATCATTCCTTGTTCAACCCAGAACATAATTAATTAATAAAACATTGTTTTAACCTTCACCACGGTAACAATGCTGACTCGCCCCTTTATTACCACGTTATTAGGAACGAGTTGCTCCAAACTAACATGATCCACATATTTAAGGCTTTAGACATTCATTAATTAATTTGGCCTATGACAATTAGCCACATTTAATTAATCTCTTATTTCCTGAGTTACACCACTCACTCCTTTTCACTTATGCCTGAATTAATTAGTTCAACCTGCAGGGTTTAGCATAATGAACCTTGTGAGCTCCTCAGGGAATGTCATCATCCTGAAACGGATATGCTTACCAAAACGTCCAGACTAAGCAGGCCACACACAAATTGCCAACACCCAAAATACAAGTATTAGAGTACATGAAAGACCCGCCACTCTAGTAAATCAAAGTGTGGTCAATCTGTGTGTGCCCCTTATCCTTCAGTTAGGTTTAAGATCATAGGAAGTATGTTAGGGATCTGGCGCATTCATATGTTAATGCGAATGGCACATCCCACTATTGATCCCATCAATACATAACAATTTACCGACACATCAAGTACCTAGGATAAGCCCACTTATGAACCGATGTGCCGCAGCTTAGACCGACAGCCTATCCAGGGACCGTCTCAGCTGTGATACTGTTTATATCTCACTAGGTCAAACGACTCATATGATCCTCTGTGATCTCCTACACACCATATGGTCATCCCTATCGGTGAGATAATAAGATATTATGGTTCGTTGTATGTTTGTTCTATCAGACAGCGAGCATTGTTGCGACAACATATATGAAGAACAGTGTACGAAACACTTAATCATATATGCTTTCAGTATATAATCCCAACAATCTCCCACTTATTCTTAAAGCATAATACCATTGCTTTTACCAAAGTATTAAGTGTGTCTATACTGTCAATCACTCCCATCTTATCATGATTTCTCGTATGATGTGATTCCACACATCCTATGTGTTTCACCACCTTGTGAGTCTTGGGTTCTCCTGAGTTTGTCATTGCACCAACATAATCACAAATCCTTGTGATTTAATTAGGCAAACTAAGAACACACACCTCTAGAGGATGGCGTCGGAGCTATACTGCTTCTTGCGAAGATAATGAAGCTGGCAAAACCTTAGCATTCATACTGGAATCCCCAACACATTTCTGTGTTAGATTCCTATAACTCCTCCTCCAAGGCCAACACAGAGTTAGAGGTCGATTTCCTTTCCTTATGATCCTCCTGGATATCCGAGTCCATTCAACTCACAAGGCTCAATGTGCCTATCCAGAGTTGAACTGATATCTGTCTAATATGCTTATCGCATTGCAGATATCTGAGCTCGTTCATCTGCACTATAGAAAGACAACAATCTTTCTTGTTATGAACGACTCACCACAGAATCAATTTAAGCGACTTGAGATACCTGAACATCCTTTTCTTGTGTCAACACAAGACTTTAATTCAAGAGATGTTCCAGAACCTCATAAGTCCTACTTCTGAAACTGTTCGGATAACCATCCTTTATGCCTGACGATATTCCCACACAGTTTTCGAATGTGAAAATACCATCTACATAATGTGCAAGGAAAACCACGCTTCCGCTGACACATAACTGGTACATAAACCCCTCATTCTCGATAGACAATATCGAAATGTCTGTTTCATGACTTTGAAGATCCCTTAAGTTCATACTTGAACTACCTTGGCTTCCAGGCATGATGCTTTGCACATAACTTATCTGGTTGTTGCATAAAGATGTCGTCACCTTTTATCAAGGTACCCGTTTATAAAATACAGATGTCGTCATCTATCTTCCAGATATTTTGATTCATATGTGCTGTTATGATTAAAAGAATTCGAATGGGTTTAACAGTTGCAACCAGTGAGAAAGTCTTGTTGTGAAACATACCTTACTCACTAACCTAGATATTCGAATATACTAGGTTACCATTCGAGCATTTCTTTTCTTGTATATCAATCAGTTACTTATAGCTGGTAAGCTATTTGTCAACCACTGATCCCGATACACAACCATAACGTTTACTGATTCATTTCTGAATCCATGACTTGACGTCATTAAGCCACATCATTTGTCTTAACAGCTGCGTTGCGCTTTAAGGGATAAGTACAATGTTGTTCGTTAAGCTGGGAACAAGTCCAGAGACTGTTTCCACGAACCAGTACCATTAAGCCTGTTAAGGCAACCTCCCACTGCAACGTTGCTCCTTTTATGTTGTCAGTTAATGGTGTATAAATTTGTTGTTTATCACCAGGTGACCGCGCAATTGGTACCATACCTTCCAAGGTATGCTCAATATGCCACGGGGTATTTCCTGATGGATTTGAATTGTCTTCTCTAAAACGTTAGAGAACAATCTCATATTTGGATTCATGGTTTCATCCTATACAACTTGCTTGTAACTAGGATACACAAAACAACCATCTTTTTCGTTTGCTTGGAATAGCCCACAAAGCAGTAATAGCTTAAACCTTTCTTCCAGCCAATCAGTTTCCTATATCAGCTTAACAACCGAATTACGCATCATTGCCCTTTTGACAGAGTCAAGGTCTGCTAGGGTATTTAGAACTGATTCAGAAGACACTAGCTTAAGCAAACACACAACTGCTTTTGGCGCTCTTCCCAAAAACAAAAATTTGGCAACTACTGGTATAATTTATAAACTTTAAAGAGTCTTATTTCGTTCTACCTACACCATCCCAACAAAGGAATAATAAGTGTAGTTAACTGGGATGCAATCCCTTTGCTCTGCCAGATACTGTAAAAGCACATCACTTAAGATACAGCATTATGAACAAACCATAATGTTTTTACGGTCTTGTTTAACATATTCTCTACCTTAGTCTTGAACGCTCTTGATTAAAGCAAGAGACTAAGACTTGTAGTGAACTAGATAAACATATCCAAATCTTAAATGACTACAGTATCAATGCCTGTTAAGGTAACTGCGGAAGTAGACTCAAACCACAAACCAGAGCAAACACGAAATAACTTATAGAGATTTAATCGCCTATTTAAAGGCCTGGTTACCATCTTATACCTCTAAGTAGTTATCATAAGTACCATTCTTAGGAATACCTGGATTGAATCCATAATTCCATGAATTACTTAAAACTACTTAGACTGATGTAACCTATCTCTATAAAGATTCTTTAAATTATACCTTAGAACACTGACAGTTTATGTAATCAAGTAATGAAGAGATAATCATTTATAATAGAAAACACTGTTATTCATTCATGATAGATAAACTCTATCGAATAACTGATAATCCATTACAATAGATGAAAAATATGTTTATCAAAACCAAAACAACATCTCTTCAGAAACTTGAATTAAAACAAAGTTTTCAACATAAACTCAAAGTAAAATCTCCATTAGCTGAAGTAGCAACTTTCAGCATCAATCTTGGAGATGGTAATCCCGCCATCTTCAAGCCTTAAGCTTGATTCCCTGCAAAGTGTAGCAAACACGATTAGTGACCTCAGTTACCACTACCCACTAAGGAGTAGAAACCGATACTAAACATGTTTCAACAACCAATGCAGAAGATGACGTACCTTGTCCCTTAGTTACCAAACTTGGACAATTTACTTTCCAGTGTCCCTTCTTGCCACACTTGAAACATTTGTCCTTCTTGTTATCTTTCTTTCCCTTGTTCTCTCCTTTACCGTTCTTCTTCTTCATGTCATTACGACGCGATTTAGAAGAACTTTTAGCAAGAGATCTGGAATGAACCGATAATACAGGATTGCTCCCACTGCTTCCTTCATTCCTCTTTTCTGTGACATCACTCTTCCGACTCGGAAGCAAATCAGAGTGACTCGCAGAAAAGACTGAAGAAGCTTCTGTTGATACAAGATCCTTGAGCAAACTGTGAACAGTATACTCACTCTTGATTTCCTCAACAGAAATTCTGAAGTCATCAAATGACTTTGGTAACGTGTTGAGTATCAAGTCAGTTTTGACATCATTGTCAATTTGACCACCCATCAATGTGTACTCATCTATGAGCTGGATGAGCAATTCCACATGTTCACGTACCGAACAGTTCTGACCCCTTTTCTATCTTACAATACGCTTGATAAGACTGGATCTAGCATGTCCATCGAGTCCGCCATATGCTACGTCAAGACATCGCATAATGTCACATGCAAACCATACATCACTATAACGAGGACGCAGTGCATCTGACATACCAGCCAAGATATTATGTCTGGCTATGCCATTCGACCACATCCACATGTGATACTGTGCACGTTCCTCATCGGAAGATGTATCAGTCGGCGAACTCGGACAGGGAGTTTGCAGAACAAACAAATGTCCAAATGAATCTAAGAGCTTGACAATGTCACTTTTCCATCCAGGAAAATTCGGACCAGTCAAAGAATTGTGAACAATTGAATTTATGAGTGATGTAATAATAGACATATCTGAAAACAAATAAGCGAATTAAAGTAAGCACATACTACGAACAATTGAAACAAATAAGCATAGAACCTTTAGATAAAACAATGCAATTTGCTTCCTCCAATTGCCCAAGCTAATTCACCGCAAGCTACTAAGTAGACGTTTACGGCAAACGCTCAACCAGACCAAAATAGGTCCTTTAATTTCTTAACATGCCAGGTATCTTAAGCAAAAGAAATTAATATTGGAGATTTTAAGACCATGTTCACCTATCCGGAGCAGGGACATCACAACTGAGTTATACTTCAGACAACATCTAAGCCAAAATAAACCACAAGCCTAACTCCGAATGTGAAAGGGACGATTTAGCATACGTACTGGACCCATACCGCATGCCCTTTACATTCTTCGTTATCCCATTTATATTAATCTTAGAGAATTGTGAAAGTTATCTCAATGCAAGCTACCCGAGTAGTCATTGCTTAGAGGCCCCACATTTCTCATCTTAAAATAAATGTTTTATATTGGAAACCTCATCGGATTAGAACTGGTAAGTTATCTCTAACGTAAGCTACCCAAGTAGTCATTTACGCTTCGAAATGCCTTACTTCCAATGAGAAGTCGTATTTGTGGAGGTCTAATGATTTTGGTTAGAAAAGAACCAAAATCCAGCTTAGTAATTTTTTAATTCTAAAGGTTTCATGCGCACACATTATTTTATGTTGCCATAAATTATGTCAACCCAAAATTCCATCATAAATTAATATGATCCTGGAATTTATAGACATAATTTAAAACATAAAATAAATCACATAAGACATGCTCAAAAATTAAATTGCAACATGCTTATAACAGTAAATAATTAAAGCAAGTAAACATGCTTTCCTATTATTTACTAGTGCGCACATAATAAATCACATCAGTACGAGAAATAATTAAATAAACAAATAAAATTTCACGTGGCCCATCAGATGCGATTACAACTGAAAAATAATTAAATCTAACTATTACAGAATTTATTTCTCAGTACAGATCTTCAAACTGGGCCTCCATCTGACTTTAAATCTGATTTGAATTGCAAATACAGCAATTGGGCTTCAAATTAGGGTTTCTGGCCCAATAGGGAGTGCCAAACCCTAATTACAGGACAGCGGGCCGCCTCTGGGCTGTGAGGCCCGATTGCCGGCCCGGGCTTGGAAACCCTAGGGTTTCAGCAAACCCTAGCCGCCACCCACCAGCAGCCCACCGCGCCGCCTTTCCGGCCGCCGCCTGCGGCCGGACTTCGCAGCCATCGTCGTGCATGCTGAACCCGCGGCCAACCCAGTGCCTACCGACGAGCCGTCTGCAACCGCCGTGAACAAGCAGCAGACACAGCAGGAGCGCGACAGGGAAAACACACCCTTCGCCGCTGCTACCACCGCCGACCGTCGCAGGAGGAGTCATCGATGGAGAAGCTACGCGAGCCAGAAGCAGCCATAGGCGCCGCAACCACCGTGTGCTGTTCGTTTGAGCTGCTGCCGATGTCTGTGCGAACCAGGGCAGCGCCGGTGAACCTCGCCGCTGTCAGCCCCACATAGCAGAACCACGACGCCAGGAGTCTGCGAAGCCCAAGCGCGCGCACAGAAGCACGCTGCCGGATCTGCACACCACCGTGCCGTCGCCTGCTCGTGCCACCACCACATTCTACGAGCGCATACTCCGGCCATTCGCACATTGCTACTAGACCATGTCCGAACTGGGCTCGCCGGGAGAGCACACGCAGCAGCTCTGAAATGGGCGCGGCCCAGCCGCAAGGAGAAACCCCTGCCGCCGCCACCCATTGCCGCGGTCGCCGCCGCCGGCGGCGCAGCTGCCGGCAAGATCTGGTGGTGAACGGGGTTGAACCCTAATCCATGTCATCTCCCTTGTTCTTCGTTCTTCGTTTCTCGTTCTTCCGGATCTCAATTTTACAGATTTGAAAAATAAAGAAAATACAGGAAAATAGATCTAAATCTGATACATAATTTTCCTATCAAATCTAACCACGGATTTTCTCATGGTGAAAAATAGATCCAAAAACGAGAAGGCCACGAGAACAAAAACATCCACGAAAATTTAAATCCATCCATGAACATACATATTCATTTAATCTCAATCTATTCAAGATAGAGCCTAAGAACATGAACCTGGCTCTGATACCAATTGTAGGGTTTGAGTCTACGATGGACAACACGAGTTGCCATTATGAATTTCTTGCCAAGGATCGTTCTTAGGATACTAGGAATAAATTTTAGTAAAATAAACCATGCGAATCCTATGCATGCTCCTACAATAATAATTGCAGATGATGGATTAGAGAATACCTGATTTCACCGTTTGATCTACAGGACAGATCGGAGAATAACAACGATGAAATAGATCTAGATCTTAGATCTAGATCAGAATCTGAATCTGAACGCCGGCGATGAACAGTTGTTCCTACAGATCTGATCTTCTGATCTGTTCCCTTGCTCCTTGGAAATCTGGTGAGGATTGTCTACCAAGTTGGATCCGAGATCTAGAGGAATCGATCAATTTCCTCCCACCGGATAGCCGCCGTCGTTCTCTCCCTCTTTTTCAAAATACTGAAATCTCATAATTTGATCTGATGGAGAGAAGGCCTTTATATAGTGTTAGGGTTTTGAGAAACCCTAACCCTAATGGGCTATGAGCAGTTAATGGGCCAGACCAGGGATCAGATGCAAATAATAAAGTGGGCCCACTTTATTAATTAATCCTTCCTTGTTCAACCCAGAACATAATTAATTAATAAAACATTGTTTTAACCTTCACCACGGTAACAATGCTGACTCACCCCTTTATTACCACGTTATTAGGAACGGGTTGCACCAAACTAACATGATCCACATATTTAAGGCTTTAGACATTCATTAATTAATTTGGCCTATAACAATTAGCCACAATTAATTAATCTCTTATTTCCTGAGTTACACCACTCACTCCTTTTCACTTATGCCTGAATTAATTAATTCAACCTGCAGGGTTTAGCATAATGAACCTTGTGAGCTCCTCATGGAATGTCACCATCCTGAAACGGATATGCTTACCAAAACGTCCAGACTAAGCAGGCCACACACAAATTGCCAACACCCAAAATACAAGTATTAGAGTACATGAAAGACCCGCCACTCTAGTAAATCAAAGTGTGGTCAATCTGTGTGTGCCCCTTATCCTTCAGTTAGGTTTAAGATCATAGGAAGTATGTTAGGGATCTGGCGCATTCATATGTCAATGAGAATGGCACACCTCACTGTTGATCCCATCAATACATAACAATGTACGGACACATCAAGTAGCTAGGATAAGCCCACTTATGAACCGATGTGCCGCAGCTTAGACCGACAGCCTATCCAGGGACCGTCTCAGCTGTGATACTGTTTATATCTCGCTAGGTCAAACGACTCATATGATCCTCTGTGATCTCCTACACACCATATGGTCATCCCTATCGGCGAGATAATAGGATATTATGGTTCGTTGTAAGTTTGTTCTATCAGACAGCGAGCATTGTTGCGGCAACATATATGAAGACCAGTGTACGAAACACTTAATCATATATGCTTTCAGTATATAATCCCAACAGTTAAACCTTTACGTTTCCTTAAAAATTCCGAACACTTTTCTTGTTCAACTTCCCTCAATATTCCCTGCATTAAATGGCGTCTTCTTCCAACCCTGCTGATAACCTTCCCTCATCTTCTTCGTCTGATTCACTCGGCTTACCCCTAGCCGAAGCTCACATGCCTACCTTCACAGGCATTGTGAAAGAAGAAGATATTGACTATACCTACCCTTTCAACAAACTGGTACAATTAAATAAAAAGAACACCCAACACCTTCTCTCACACGCACAAATCCGGACTGCCCAAGTCCAAAAGGAGAAGATATTGAACGAAAAACTGGCGGAGAAGCATTACGGCCCGGAGCTTATGGAGATGATAGACAGGGAACAGCTCCGACCGTATCTGACGGCTGCTCCCAGGGTCTTCCATCCGCATATGGTTGTCGAGTTCTTCGCTCGCGCAGTCATCGCTGATGACCGTAAATCTTTTACCACATCGGTGTTTGGGCACCTAATCACAGTCGACGCCGAGTACCTCGCCAATATTTTTGGGCTGAGGAGTGAAGGAGAGGAAGTGGCGACGTATTATCGAGTTCCGGAGGTGGTGGGAGGAGTGGAAAAAGGAGGAAGTGACTGTCTTCAGAACGGGGATGAAGAAGTCAGAGATGCAAGAATACTGGCAAATGGTACGCGACATCGTCGTTCGCATGCTCCAATGCGAAGTCAGTTCCTATGCTGAGCTGAGCCTGAGGAAATTCTCAGTGATGTGCGCCCTAGTAGACGGCGTACAGGGCAATTGGGCCGAATTCTTCTTCGGGCGGTTGCTGGAGAATGTAGAGAGGAACTGCACCGTGAGGACTGAAGGCAAATTCCTTCATGCGGTGTCGTTCGGACTGAGGGTCAGTCACATACTAGAGTTGGAGATGGGAGATGGAGTTGATCAAGGGGAGCGACTGGTCGGGTCAGACTACATTCCAGTCACAAAAGTGAAATTGCCTGACCCTGACTACAAGAAGCCACGCCGACTGAAGGGGAAGAAGGCTGTGGATCCTGCTGAGGCTGTGTCTGATGAGGATACAGAACAGCTATGGGAGGAAGTGTCAGCGGTTGCTCTCCCACTTGATTGCAGTATTTTTATCAAGTAAAAATTATCGAACACAAAGACTCAATTCGCCCGTTATTCAAGTAAAAGTCTGATTTTTGAAACCTAATATCTAGATGTGATGAAATATCTTGAAGATAATATTTAACTAACTAACGTGCATTAACAAGTAAATTAAAACGTAATTAAACTTATTCTTATTGAGAAAACCAGGTAGAGACAGTTGAGGAATTTCGGATGGATTGGGGTAGATAATGGACATGTTTGGATTCATTACTCTTCTATACAGCCTCAATAATTGGATTGGGTCAGTTCAACATTTATAGTCACGCCCTTAGTACCGGTGCAATAACCGTGGATTAATCTAAATTGCAACCTAAGTCTAGGTTTTATTAATCTAAATCAACTCCCAAAAGTTCATGAACTAGTCAACCTAGATATTAATTCACCCATTTCTAAGTAAATCAATACCTAATTATCATTGCAATCTCCCCTAATGCAAAAACCTATTAAGTTAATTCATAGAAGCATTCTTTCCAACACATGGTGATCAATCATGAAAGGAACACACATTAATCCCACAATAATAATCAAATCCATGAAACTCAAACATATGAATCCAAACAATATCCAAAACAATCCCAATCACATCCTAATCCTCAACAATGAGTTTAGCTACTCATAATTCTAACACAAAATTCCACAATTCCAAAGTAAGACATCAAAGGAGAGGGGAAAAGAGAAAAGCTTAGTGTAGCAATGTTGATTCTCCAACTTCTAGCTTTAATCCGTCTTTCCACCTTGATTGTCTAGCCTTGGGAAGTGATTTTCGCTGCAAAATCGTCTCAATAATCTCCTTAGGGTTTTCAGAATTTGAACCCTTCTAATGTGGTCTTCGCTCGCCTTTTATAGAGAAACTTCGTGTGGCCCAGTCAGATCCATCCCGAGCGGGACGAGCCAAGGCAAAACATTCATCCCGCTCGGGATGAGTCGGGGATCAGAACTTAAAGTTCCAACCCGGTCCCGAGCGGGACCGAATGATCCCGAGCGGGATCTCCTTCGAATTTCCTCCGCATTTCAATTCACGCCAAATCGACGTATCCCGCGCGGCATTAGTTCATTCCGAGCATGCGTCCCGAGCGGGACCGAGCCATCCCGCACGGGATTGGCTTCGAAGTTCCAGCTCTTTCTTTCCTTCGCATCCCGAGCGGGAGGCTCTCGTCCCGCGCGGGATGCACTTCGTCCATTGCCTCAATTTAGCTCCAAAAACTTGCATTTTTCACCTTTTCGACATCCTGCACACACGAAATAACTCCAAGACACCAAGTGAAGGAAAATCAAGAAAAGAAGAGATATGTGTGTGATTTGTGCACCAATCTTCTAACCAATTCACTCATTTTTCATCCCAAAAACATGCAAATTACACACATATCACCACTGTCCGCAGAGGCCAAGGATGAGCTGAAAAGGAAATACGAGATGGAATCCTTATTCGCCTCCATGGAGCAAGCGGTGGCTGAGGCAACTGGTCAACATCCTCGGGAATCAGCACAAGTACCAGCCCCCAGGCCCCCTTCAAGAAAGAAACCCAAGATCCACCAGCACCAGCAGCCCCAGCCAGCTGTTGCCTATGACCCTGCATCAGGGAAGATCTCGATACCAGTCAAGAAGTCCATCTTAGGACTGACTGAGGAAGAGACCATTGAGAAGATGACCCGAAAGTGAAAGAGGGTCCAGACGAGGGCTCAGAAGCTGGTGGAGCAAGCCAAGAAGGAGCAAAATGCTTCTCTTGTGAGGAAGAAGTAGGCGCAGGCACGGCTGCGAGCCCTGGCCGACCAGCGAAGGAGGGAGGCTGAGCTGGCAGCACGCGATGAAGCCTTTGCAAAAGCAAAAGCTGAGCACGACTCGAGACGTCAGGCGCAACTGGCGGAGCTGGTGCGCCAGGTGGCAAAAGTCAAGTGGGAAGTTGCCCTAACTACAAGTGAAAGGCCACCAGCACCAGCTCCAGGCCAGATTCTCTCCGATGAATCTTTTACGCGCCTGATGGTCATGGGTGCTGAAGAGGATGTACTATCCCTTGTGGATGAGTACCAGGCAGAGGAGGAGGTCGCAGAAGTCCCTCCACCCGCGCAAGGGGGTGGTGGAGGTGAAGATAAAGACCCACTGGCCGCGCAAGGGGGTGCCAGTGGAGGAGATGGTGAGCGGGCGACCACCCCGGAAAAACTGGCGAGTTTCTCGGACGTGAGCTCCGACTCAGAGGAGGAACCAAAGCAAGCGGTAGCTGTGGAGGAGGCCGCTGAGATGGAGGTTACTGGTGGAGAGGCTGTTGACAAACCCTCTCCGGTTGTCATCGTTCAAGATGACGAGCCGCCACCAGTAGTGCATCACTCCAGGGTGCAGAGGATGGAGCCAAGAGATCTATTCACTGACTTTGAAGATGAGGCTCGACATCCTGCCAGTCGCCCCCAAATTTCAGATGCTTCTACATCTTCTGGGCGACCAGCAGCATCCTCACCAGCACCAGCACGACATGTGCGATCAGAAAGGAGGCCCTACATGCTCGGCATCCACCTCTACCAGCTAGTCGATGAGGACAATTATCGTGCTCCGGTGACAGGGGTGCACAGGTGGGAGCACCGCGGGGACATGGCGTTTCACAATTCTAGAGTGTCTGAGCCTTCAGCATTCAACATTATCCCCACCAGCGGACTCCCCCACCAGTCAATCTACGCTTCTAGGATCTACGACTAGTGTCTGCCCCTGCACCCGGTGGAGTACTATAATTTTGCTCTCTATGAGTACGCGGATAACATCACAGCAGAAGTGGAGAGTGCTGTGGATGAGGAAATGATCACCGAATACAGAGACCTGTGGAGAGTGAATGCGGAACTGTTTCTGGAGTTCCGGCATTGGAAGATCTTCGACTGGTGCGAATGCCGATTGACTGTGGAGAAGCGCGCGGTACTATATGCCAGGCTCGGGCTTGGATACTGGAGAGCGGAGGAGGAGTGGGCTCATGCTTTCATGGATACTGATGCTGAAAGCCCCCAACAGCTGTCGACCAGGCGAATCAAGCGCCGATTGAAGAAGATAGCTGAATACCGACAGCTGACTGGAACCTCCGACCTCCCGCGACCCAAAATGGTGAAGTTACAATTCCTCCAGTTCCAGTGCACCAGCCGAGGGTACCAATTGATATACGCGCTCAGACGCTTGAAGGTGCTCATCGCTCTCCCAAGGATCCTTTCCTACTCTGCCATTCTCTCCGATATGGCTGCCAGCGCTCCGCTGGTAGACCACTTAGTGGAGGAGGATCCTTCACGTGGTTGGTGGCTGACCACTATCGTCCCTTCTGTTCCGATGGTTTTGGGCGATCTTGTCCCTTATCATGCGGACTGGCAGCTGGTGGT
Source organism: Plectranthus barbatus (assembly GCA_026898455.1). Classification (NCBI taxonomy): domain Eukaryota; kingdom Viridiplantae; phylum Streptophyta; class Magnoliopsida; order Lamiales; family Lamiaceae; genus Plectranthus; species Plectranthus barbatus. The sequence goes on along the minus strand of JAPKLW010002804.1, from coordinate 46,918 downwards.
CTTCACAGCCCCACCATTTTTTGTACAAGGCCCACCAGCACCAGCTGAGGTGCTAGTGGAGGAGCAAGCAGCAGCTGAGGCGCCAGCGGTAGAGATACCAGCGGTCTCTGAACCAGCAACGGCTACAACCGCTTCTGACGTGCCTTCTACTTCAATGGAAGTATCAGCGGAGCCACTCTCTGCGATCCATCCTCCTGCTCAACTACTTGCATTCATAGATGCCAGGATGGATCAACGCTTTGCCTCTTTCCGGAATGAAGTTGCGCAACAGCTGAAGTCTGTCACCACAGGCGTCTCCACCTTTTTGGCGCGGATCCAAGAGGGGGAAAGGGCGCGAGCACAGGCTGAAGTTGAGAGAGCCCGACTTGCTGAGGAGGAGAGGCGGATTGCCGCTGAAGAAAGAAGGATTGCTGCTGAGGAAAGATTGAAAAGAGAACAAGACATGGCCACGCTTACGGAGATCCTGAGGTCTATTACCAGCACAAGAACTCAATCACCAGGATCATCATCCAAGCCATAGTCTAGTTTCTTTATTTTTTTGTAAGTAAATGCTTATCAGCTAGACTAGTCAGTTATCACTCCTGTACTTATAATTGCTACACCTTTAATGGAATGATTGCTAACAAGTTGATGACAATCTCTTATTGTCCAACAATTGTCTAAGTTTTTACTTACCAGCTGAACTTACACATTCAGTGTAATCAGCACCAGCACTCGTCCTAATTTATCTTTGCTCTAATTTTAATTTCCATATTTTAAACGAGCAATATCTCTCCCAGATTGAGGGGGAAGATTTTTTTTAGATAGAGCTGATGATTGAGAAAGTAATTTCTGGGTTTAGATCTGATAGGTTTCACTTGTAAAACCCTGAAATAATCTGTAACTTTCCTCATCAGCTGAGTGCTCGCTGGTTAGGTTTTGATCGCACCAAAAAGGGGGAAATTGTTGGGAAATCTGTCTAAGGTTTCCTCCCTCAGTAGCTTACTTGTATAGATTATAGTTTTGGTGGATCAAATCCTAAGTCCTACCAGCGTCAGTTGTCTCTAGATAGCTCTAGATCTCAAATGTAAAGCCATGTTTAGGTATTTTGAGTTGTAAGTCGTTGCTGATCAAGACTCATGCTGACACTGTTCACCAGCATGAGAAGCGCTTATCAGTGGGAAACATTTCATCAGCAGGCGGCTGACAAAGACTCGTGCTGACACTGTTCATCAGCATGAAGTAGAGCTTACGACTGGGTACTGTTCACCAGTTGGGAAGGATTTCATCAGCAGGCGGCTGACAAATCTTACCAGCAGAATACGTGTTTCGACTTACACTATTCACCAGTGGTGATTCCACCAGTCACGGGAGATTCCAAGAAGAAGTAGCATCCAGACATTTGGTAGACTTAGATCATGCCAGTGCAAGTCACCAGCAGAGACTGCCAGCACCAGATCACCAGAATAATCTACCAGTCAGATGCTACCAGCAGAATTCCAGATTCTCTCTCCCAGGCCTTAGAGACAAAAAGGAAGATTCGCTGAGGAATCGACTGACAAAGTATGACTTTAAGGAGATACCTTAAAGTCTATTAGTCACAAGACGCCAGTCTCATTCCTCATAATGATGAATAGTGCCGTTCTGACATAAAGAGATCAATGTCAGATAAAGCGGTCAAAGTATGGCGCTTTCCGGAAAAACATACCTGCCGCCGTTTGAAGGACATCCGAGGACAGACACCTTTTTCGAATGTGTCCAAACGGCTAGAAAGTTTGAATCGGATCCCGCGTCTATAAATACGTCGGGACCATCAACATTCAAACTTCCTCTAGCTCACTTACTCACTTACTGGAACTTCTTACGCACGAACAAGCAGAAGTGCATACAAAACTTCTGAGGCTTTCCTTAAAGCTTTCCGTGTGTTGATTTATCAAACACGAGACTTCAAGCTTTGCGCTTGTAAGTTAGAGATCTCATTTAGTGTTCTTTCTCTTCGAGGAAGTTCGCAGCAGCTCCTGTGCATTTCAGCACTTGAGTTATCACGGGCAAACCTTGTGATAACTGCAGTTTAGCGGTTAGCCAAATAAATTTTTACACCCGTAGGTGGTCGATCCCACAGGGACTGTGCAACGATAAATCTAAAGTACTAGTCATAATTCAAAGATCATGGATGTTTGAGGAATTTGAAAAGGGATTTTCTTTTGGAATTTAAAGATGACAGTTGCAAGAAATTAAAGGGTTTTGAAACAGTAAAGAGAAGCACAGATCCTAGGGCAGATTATCTAATCATCAACATGCAAATATAAATCAACTCAGCAATGGGGAAAACATAGATTTTTGTGGATTAAATTCCTTGGTCAGGCAATTAAATCCTAGATTATTAATTAGTGACTAGCTCCTCTCAGTCTAAGAACACCAAATTAATCAATCTCATAATTATCTAATTATTCCTATGTAGGTTTCTTCCTTTTGAGACAGAAAACAAACACAATTAATTCTCTCTTCATGTTAACAATTTTCATCTCTCGATCCATCAATTATTAACTATAAACCTAGATCTCAATTCACCTCTCGGTCCTTCTTTTAATTTAGATTATTAAATTAAATCAGAGAATTCAACCATGTTATATGAGTTGATATCAATTAGACATGCATCAAAAAAGAAATCATAA
>JAPKLW010002804.1:0-29264 GCA_026898455.1 Plectranthus barbatus | reverse complement strand
GCAAACTGAAAAACTATTTCAAAAGTTCATTTTTATGGTTGAAACATTTTTCTATATGTATAAAACGAAGTGTTTAGGGTTCCGGGTTTTGTAATTAGTTCAAAAATGAAAAGTATAACTAACTCGAAAGTGCACGAAAATTTACTGGTAAAAAATTTGAAAATTCGCAAACTGGAAAACTGATTCAGAAGTTCATTTTTATGGTTGAAACATGTTTCTAGATGTATAAAATGAAGTGTTTAGGGTATCCGGTTTGTAATTAGTACAACACTGACAAAAATGAGCAGCTCGAAAGTGTACGAAAATTTACCATTACAAAAATGAAGTGTTTAGGGTTTTCAGTTTTGTAATTAGTTCCAAATTGTCAAAAATGACAAGCTCGAAAGTGCACGAAAATTCACCGGTAAAAAATTTGAAAATTCGCAAATTGAAAAACTATTTCAGAAGTTCATTTTTATGGTTGAAACATGTTTCCAGATGTATAAAAGTAAGAGTTTAGGGTTTCTGGTTTTGTAATTAGTTCAAAATTGACAAAAATGACTAGCTCGAAAGTGCACGAAAATTCACCGGTACAAAATTTGAAAATTCTCAAACTCAAAAACTGATTCAGAAGTTCAATTTTATGGTTGAAACATGATTCTAGATGTATAAAACGAAGTGTTTAGGATTTTTGGTTTTGTAATTAGTCCAAAATTGACAAAAATGACCAGCTCGAAAGTGCACAAAAATTCACCGGTACAAAATTTGAAAATTTGCAAAATGAAAAACTATTTCAGAAATTCATTATTATGGTTGAAACATGTTTCTAGATGTATAAAACGAAGTGTTTAGGGTTTCCAGTTTTGTAATTAGTTCAAAATTGACAAAAATGACCAGCTCGAAAGTGAACGAAAATTCGCCGGTACAAAATTTGAAAATTTGCAAACTGAAAAACTGTTTCAGAAGCTCATTTTTATGGTTGAAACATGTTTTTAGATGTATAAAACGAAGTGTTTAGGGTTTCCGATTTTGTAATTAGTTCAAAATTCACAAAAATGACAAGCTCGAAAGTGCACGAAAATTCACTAGTACAAAATTTGAAAATTCGCAAACTGAAAAACTATTTTAGAAGTTTATTTTTATGGTTGAAAAATGTTTCTAGATATATAAAATGAAGTGTTTAGGGTTTCCGGTTTCGTAATTAGTTCAAAATTGACAAATATGACCAGCTCGAAAGTGCACAAAAATTCACCGGTACAAAATTTGAAAATTCGCAAACTGAAAAACTGTTTCAGAAGTTCATTTTTATGGTTGAAAGATGTTTTTAGATGTATAAATGTAAGTGTTTAGGGTTTCCTGTTTTTTAATTAGTTCAAAATTGTCAAAAATGACCAGCTTGTAAGTGCATGAAAATTCACCGATACAAAATTTGAAAATTTGCAAACTGAAAAACTGTTTCACAAGTTCATTTTTATGGTTGAAACATGTTTCTAGATGTATAAAATGAAGTGTTTAGGGTTTCCAGTTTTGTAATTAGTTCAAAATTAACAAAAATGACCAGCTCGAAAGTGCACGAAAATTCAACGGTACGAAATTTGAAAATTCGCAAACTGAAAAACTGTTTCAGAAGTTTATTTTTATGGTTGAAACATTTTTCTAGATGTATAAAACTAAGTGTTTAGGGTTTCCATCGTTGTAATTTGTTCAAAATTATAAAACATGACCTGCTCGAAAGTGCACGAAAATTCACCGATACAAAATTTGAAAATTTGAAAACTGAAAAACTATTTCAGAAGTTCAGTTTTATGGTTGAAACATGTTTCTAGATGTATAAAAGTAACTATTTGGGGTTTCCGGTTTTGTAATTAGTTCAAAATTGTCAAAAATGACCAGCTCGAAAGTGCACGAAAAATCACCGGTAAAAAATTTGAAAATTTGCAAACTGAAATACTATTTCAGAAGTTAATTTTTATGGTTGAAACATGTTTCTAGATGTATAAAAGTAAGAGTTTAGGGTTTCCGGTTTTGTAATTAATTCAAAATTGACAAAATAACCAGCTCGAAAGTGCACGATAATTCACCGGTACAAAATTTGAAAATTCACAAACTGAAAAACTGATTCAGAAGTTCATTTTTATGGTTGAAACATGATTCTAGATGTATAAAACGAAGTGTTTAGGGTTTCCGGCTTTGTAATTAGTCCAAAATTTATAAAAATGACCAGCTCGAAAGTGCACGAAAATTCACCGGTACAAAATTTGAAAATTCGCAAACTAAAAAACTGTTTTAGAAATTCATTTTTATGGTTGAAAAAGTTTTCTAGATGTATAAAACGAAGTGTTTAGGGTTTCCAGTTTTGTAATTAGTTCAAAATTGACAAAAATGACCAGCTCGAAAGTGAACGAAAATTCACCGGTGTTGGTCCCGGTTTTATCAGAGTTTAAAATATACGCAGTAGAAATAATGTTAAGTATAAACTTGCACTCCGCGTACTCAGCTGACTGGCGACTGGCTTGTCAGCTGGTAGCTTAAGACTTAGAATATTTTTGGCCTTGTTTGGACAATTATATCAGTTTTCAGAATATACTCCAGCACTTGAGTGCTGGGTTTTAAAAGAGAATTTAAAGCAGAAAGCTGATAAAAGGCAAAGGATTTATAGTGGTTCGATCAAATGATCTACGTCCACTCACCAGTCGTAGCACTTGAAATTCACTAGAGTAATCAGTTACAGGCAGCCTACGATCTATCTCTAGCTGGTGCGACCCTTGTCCACCACTTCGCTAGATCAACCGCTCCCGGTCCTGGTCCCTTCTTCAACTCTTGTCAGCTGGATGGAGTTCGAGCACGTCACTTCAACCTCCACAGCTGGCTGGGTGTTTAGTTCTCCCAAGAACGTAGATCCTCAATACGACAAAGATATGCTCGTGATAACTCGAGTGCTGGCGGGCACACGAGCTGCTGTTAACTTCCTCGAAGAGAAAGAACACCAAGTGAGATCAGTAACTTACAAGCTTGAAGCTTGAAGTCTCGTCTTTGAGGAAATCAACACACGGAAAGCTTTAAGAAAAGCCTCGAAAGTTGTATGCGCTTCTGCTTGCTAGAGCGTAATAAATTCTCAGACTTTTGGTTGTTGAGTTTGCAGAAGAGTATTGAATGTTGGTGGTTCCGGCGTATTTATAGACGCGGGATCCCATTCAAAATACTAGCCGTTTGGACACATCCGGAATGCGTCTCTGTCCTCGGATGTCCTTCTGATGGCGGCAGGTATGCTTTTCCGGAAAGCGCCATACCTTTGACTGCTTTATCTGACATTGATCTCTTTATGTCAGAATGACACTATTCGTCAGTACGAGGAATGAGACTGGCGTCTCGAGACTGATGGACTTTAAGTTATCTCCTTAAAGTCATCCTGTGTCAGTCGATTCCTCCTTTTTGTCTCTAAGGCCTGGGAGAGAGAATCTGGGATTCTGCTGGTAGCATCTGACTGGTAGATCATACTGGTGATCTCGTGTTGGCAGTCTCTGCTGGTGACTGGCACTGGCATGATCTAAGTCTACCAAATGTCTGGATGCTAACTCCTCTCGGAATCTCCCGTGACTGGTGTAATCACCACTGGTAAGATTTGTCAGCCGCCTGCTGATGAAATCCTTCCCAACTGGTGAACAGTACCCAGTCGTAAACTCTACTTCATGCTGATGAACAGTGTCAGCATGAGTCTTTGTCAGTCGCCAGCTGATGAAATGTTTCCACTGGTAAGCGCTTCTCATGCTGGTGAACAGTGTCAGCATGAGTCTTGATCAGCAACGACTTACAACTCAAAATACCTAAACAAGACTTTACATTTGAGATCTAGAGCTATTCTAGAGACAACTGACGCTGGTAGGACTTTGGATTTGATCCACCAAAACTATAATCTAACAAGTAGCCTACTGGGAAAGGAAACCTTAGGCAGATTTCCCAACAATTTCCCCCTTTTTGGTGCGATCAAAGCCTAGCCAGCGAGCACTCAGCTGTTGAGGAAAGTTACAGATTATTTCAGGGTTTTACAAGTGAACCTATCAGATCTAAACCCAGAAACTACTTCCTCAGCATCAGCTCTATCTAAAAATCTTTCCCCTCAATCTGGGAGAGATATTGCTCGATTAAAATATGGAAGTTGAAAATCAGAGCAAAGATAAGTAATGAGTGCTGGTGCTGATTACACTGATTGTGTAAGTTCAGCTGGTAAGTAAAAACTTAGACAATTTGTTGGACAATAAGAGATTGTCATCAACTTGTCAGTAATCAATCCATTTAATATGTTGCAATTACAAGTACAGGATAGAATACTGACTAGTCTAACTGATACAAATTTACTTACAAAAAAATGAAGATACAAGACTATGGCTGAGAAGACGATCCTGGTGATTGATTTCGGCTTGTAATGGACCTCAGGATCTCTGTGAGCGCTGACATATCTTGTTCTCTCTTCATTCTCTCCTCAGCAGCAATGCGGCGCTCCTCAGCAGCAATTCTTCTCTCATCCTCAGCAAGATGAGCTCTCTCGGCCTCATCGAGTGCTCGCGCCCTTTCCCCCTCTTGGATCCGCGCCAAAAAGGAGGACACTCCAGTGGTGACCGACTCCAACTGTTGCGCCATCTCGGTCCGGAAGGAGGAAAAGCGTTGATCCAACCTCGCATCAATGATGGCAATAAGTTGAGAAGGAGGGTGGATCACAGAGAGCGGCTCCGCTGACACTTCCATTGAGGTAGAAGGGTCGGAAGCGGTTGCAGCCGTTGCTGGTTGAGGGACCGTTGGAACTTCTTCTGCTGGCTCCGCAACAGCTGCTGACTCCGCAACAGCTGCTGACTCCTCCACCAGCACTTCAGCTGGTGCTGGTGGGACTTGTTCAAAAAAAGTTGGGGCTATGAATTCCACCAACTGCCAGTCCTCAGAATATTGGACGAGCTCGCCTGAGACATTCGGAACAGGAGGAACTGCAATGGTCAGCCACCAACCACGAGAGGGATCCTCCTCCACTACGTGGTCTACCAGCAGCTCGCTAGCAGCCATATCGAACAAGACAGCATGGTAGGGAGGGATCCTCGGGAGGGTAACCAGCACCTTGAGGCGTCGGAGCGCGTAGATCAGCTGGTACCCTCGACTGGTGACTTGGAACTGGAGGAAAGGTAACTTGAGCGTTTTCGGTGGCGGGAGGCCGGAGCTTCTAGTCAGCTGCCTATACTCTGCAATCTTCCGCAAGCGGCGCTTGATCCGCCTGGTAGACAGCTGCTGGGGGCATTCAGCATCGGTGCCCATGAAGGCATGAGCCCACTCCTCCTCCGCTCTCCAGTAGCCAAGTCCCAGCCTGGCATAGAGAACTGCCCGCTTCTCCACCATCAGCAGGCGCTCGCACCGGTAAAAAATCTTCCACCGCCTGAACTCCCTAAACAGTTCGACGTTAATCCTCCACAGGGGTCTGTGCGCTGCGAACATCTCCTCATCAACAGCATTCTCCACCTCAGCTGTGATGTTCGTCGCGTACTCATAGAGAGTGTAGTTGTAGTACTCCATAGGTTGCAGGGGCAGGCACCAGTCAGAGATTCTGCAAGCATATACAGACTGGTGGGGGAGCCCGCTGGTGGAGATGATGTTGAATGCAGATGGCTCTGGCACTCGTGAGTTTTGAAAGGCCAAGTCCCCGCAGAGCTCCCACCTGTGCACCCCTATCACCTGAGCGCGGTAGGTGTCTTCATCAACCAGCTGGTGTGTTGGTCCCGGTTTATCAGAGTTTAACAACGTACACGCAGCGGAAAAATAAATTTATGTTAACTTGCACTCTGTGTACTCAGCTGACTGGCGACTGGCTGGTCAGCTGATTGCTCAACACTTAGAATATTTAGGCCTTGTATACGCAGTTATCAGTTTTCAGTTCATACACCAGCACTTGGGTGCTGGGTTTTAAATAGGAATTTAAAGACAGAAAGCTGATAAAGGACAAAGGATTTTATAGTGGTTCGATCAAATGATCTACATCCACTCTCCAGTCGCAGCACTGGAAATTCACTAAGAGCAAGACAGAATACAGGATTCCTACGATCTATCTCCAGTTGGTGCGACCCTTGTCCACCACTAGATCGACCGCTCCCGGTCCTGGATCCTTCTTCAACTCTAATCAGCTGGATGGAGTGCGAGCACGTCACTTCAACCTCCTCCGCTGACTACGTGGGTGTTTAGTTCTCCCAAGAACGAACTTCTGACTACGGCAAACTGCCCGTGATAGCTCGAGTGCTGGCTGGCACTAGAGCTGCTGTGAACTTCCTCAGACGAGAAAGAACACCAAAGAGATCTGAACTTACAAGCTGAAAGCTTGAAGTCTCGTGTTTGAAGAAATCAACTCACGGAAAAGCTTTAGGAAAAGCCTCGAAAGTTGTATGAGCTTCTGCTTGCTTGAGCGTAATAAATTTTCAGACTTTCGGTAGGTGAAGAGTATTGAATGTTGGGAAGCAAGCCTCTTAAATGTTGGTGGTTCAGACCTATTTATAGACGCGAGATCCCATTCAAATCTTCTAGCCGTTTGGACACATCCGGAATGGGTCTCTGTCCTCGGATGTACTTCAGACGGCGGCAGGTATGCATTTCCAAAAAAACGCCATACCTGTGTCTGCTTTATCTGACATTGACCTCTTTATGTCAGAACGGCACTATTCGTCAGTACGAGGAATCGTGACTGGCGTCTCGAGACTGATAGACTTTAAGGAATCCCCTTAAAGTCATTCCTTGTCAGTTAATTCCTCGATGAATCTTCTTTTTGTCTCTAAGTCTTCGGGAGAGCGAATCTTGAATTCTGCTGGTAACATCCGACTGGTAGATCGTACTGGTGATCTTGTGCTGGCAGTCTCTGTTGGTGACTTTGCGCTTGCACAATCTAAGTCTACCAATATGTCTGGATGCTAACTCTTGGAATCTCCCATGACTGGTGGCTTCACCGCTGGTGAATAGTGTCAGCCAGAACACATATTCTGCTGGTAAGATTTGTCAGCCTCCTGCTGGTGAAATCTTCCCAACTGGTGAACAGTACCCAGTCTTTAACTCTACTTCATGCTAATGAACAGTGTCAGCATGAGCCTTGTCAGTCGTCTACTGGTGGAAGACTTCCACCAGGTAAGTGCTTCTCATGCTGATGAACAGTGTCAGCATGAGTCTTGATCAGCTACGACTTACAACTCAAAAGACCTAAACAGGACTTTACATTTGAGACTAGAGCTATTCTAGAGACAAGCTGACGCTGGTAGGACCTAGGATTTGATCCACCAAAACTAAAACACCAAAACTAATGTCTAACAAGAGCTACTGGGGAAGGGAGACTTGGACAATTTTCCCAACAATTTCCCCCTTTTTGGTGCGATCAAAGCCTAACCAGCGAGCACTCAGCTGATGAGGAAAGTTACAAAGTATTTCAGGGTTTTACAAATAAACCTATCAGATCTAAACCTATGAAACTACTTCCTTACATCAGCTTTAACTGAAAAATCTTCCCCCTCAAACTGGGAGAGATATTGCTCAATTAAGATATGAAAATAAGAATCAGAGCAAGGATAGAGTCAGGATAAGTTATTATGAGTGCTGGTGCTGATTACACTGGATGTGTAAGTTCAACTGGTAAGTAAAAAGTTAGACAATTAGTTGGACAATAAGAGATTGTCGTCAACTTGTCAGTAATCGATCCATTAAATGATGTTGCAATTACAAGTACAGGAAAGAAGACTGACTAGTCTAGACTGGTACAAAAATTACTTACAACCAAAGAAATGAAGATACAAGACCTATGGCTGAGATGACGATCCTAATGATTGATTTCGGCTGGTTAACGACCTCAGGATCTCAGTAAGCGCTGCCATGTCTTGATCCCTCTTCATTCGCTCCTCTGCGGCAAGGCGACGCTCTTCAGCAGCAATCCTTCGTTCCTCCTCAGCAAGCCGAGCCCTCTCCTCCTCTGCAATTGCTCGCGCTCTTTCCCCCTCTTGGATCCGCACCAAGAAGGAGGACACCCCAGAGGTGAACGACTCCATTTGTTGCGTCATTTCCGTTCGGAAGGAGGAAAAACGCTGGTCCAGCCTGGCGTCAATAAGGGCAATCAGTTGCGCAGGCGGATGGACCTCGGGGAGAGGCTCTGTTGACAGCTCCAGAGAAGTAGAGGGCACATCAGATGAGGCCTCAGCCATCATAGTGTCAGCTCCAGTTGGCCCCTCCACTACTGGCTCTGCAGCGGCTGCTGATGCATCTGCTGGTACTGCCGCTGCTGCTGCTTGCTCTTCTGCAGGTGACTCCTCCACCAGCACGTCAGCTGATGCTGGCGGGACTTGTTCTGAAACGGTTGGTGCTGCGACCTCCACCACTTGCCAGTCGATGTGCTCAAGAGCCACAACGTTGGGAGCAGCAGCGACGGCAGTGGTCAGCCACCAACCACGGGATGGATCCTCCTCCACTAGATGTTCTAACAGCAGCTCGCTGGCAGCCATATCGAACAAAGTGGCTATGTAGGGGAGAATCGGCGGGAGAGCTACCAGTATCAGGATGCGTCTGAGCACGTATACAAACTGGTAGCCTCGGCTGGTGCGGTGGAACTGGAGGAAAGGAAACTTGATGAATTTTGGTTTCGGGAGGCCGGAGCTTCCAGTCAGCCTGCGGTAGTCAGCAATTTTCTCCATTCAGCGCTTGATCCGCCTGACCGACAGCTGCTGGGGGGCCTCAGCATCAGTGTCCATGAATGCGTGAGCCCACTCCTCCTCTGCCCTCCAGTAGCCGAGCCCCAGCCGGGCATAGAGCACAGACCGCTTCTCCACCATAAGCAGCCTCTCGCACCGGTCGAAAATTTTCCACCTTCGGAGCTCTTGAAATAGCTCCCGATTCACGTTCCACAGATACCGGAACTCTGTGATCATCTCATCATCAACGGCTGACTCGACTTCTGCCGTGATATTTTCTGCATACTCGTATAGAGTACGATTGTAGTACTCTACTGGCTGCAGGGGCAGGCACCAGTCATAAATCCTCGAGGCGTATATCGACTGGTGGGGGAGGCCGCTGGTCGGGATAATATTGAAGATGTTGAATTCAGGCACCCTTGAGTTGTAGAATGCCCTATCCCCGCGGTGCTCCCACCGGTGCACCCCTGTCACCAAAGCTTGAAACTCCTCCTCACTGACCAAGTAGTTGTAATGGACGCTGATCATATACGGCGTCCTTGGTCGTGGCTCAGCACGTACTGGTGCTGATGAGGATGCCGCTGGTTGTCCCGAAGATGAGGCTTCTGAGGACTTTGGACGACTGGCATGAGCCCGAGCCTCAGCTTCGAAGTTGGGAAAGAGATCCCTGGGCTCCATCCTCTGAATAGTAGAGCGCTGGACTACTGGTGGCTGCTCCTCGTCATCTTCATTGTCAAGGATGATAACTGGAGCTTTGTCAGCAGCCCGTCCACCAGTATCCACCTCCATCGCGGTGGTCTGCTCCACCTCTGCTTCCTTCTCCTCAACCACCTTCTCTTCTGCCACCTTTTCTTCTTCTGCCTCATTGGAGTCAGAACTGACCTCCGAGAAGCTCGCCAGTTTTTCTGGGGTGGTCGCCCGCACTTCTGCTCCTCCACTGGCTTCCTCTTGCACAGCCAGTGGGGCTTTCTCCTCATCTCCTCCACTGGCTTCCCCTTGCACAGCCAGTGGGATGTCACCATCACCTCCACCACCCCCTTGCACGGGTGGAGGGACATCAGCAGTTTCTTCTTCCTCCTGGTACTGGTCCACGAGAGACAGAAGGTCTTCGTCAGCACCCATCACCAGCAGGCGCTCAAAAGTTTCTTCAGGTAGAATCTCGCCTGGTGGTGCTGGTGCTGGGCGGCCGACACTTAAAGTTTCAGACGCTTTCCCTTTGCCCTTGGCCGCCAGACTCAGTTGCTCTGCCAGCTCTGCCTGGCGCCTGGCCTCGGTCTCTGCCTTGATTTTGGCAAACCTTTCATCTCTGGCCGCCAGCTCCGCCTCTCTCCTCTGCTGATCGAGCAGAGCTCGCAGCCTGGACTTTGCCTGCTTCTTCCTCACTATTGAGGCACTCTTCTCCTTCTTCGCCTGTTCAGCTTGCCTCTGAGCCTGGGTCATGACCCTCTTGCGCTTGCGGGTCATTTTCTCCAGAGTCTCCTCTTCAGTCAGCCCCAGAATATTTTTCTTGACTGGAATGGAGATCTTCCCAGACTCAGGATCATAGGCCACTGCTTGCGGAGGATGCTGGTGCTGGCCAGTCTTGGGCTTCTTGCGGGACGGTGGCTTGGTGGCTGGTACATGCCTTACTGTCTGAGGATGAATGCCAGTAGCCTCAGCCACCGCATCCTCCATCCTAGCGAAGAGAACCTCCGTCTCTCGCTTCCTTTTCAGTTCGGCTCTGGCCTCAGTTGGTAGCGGGAGAGCCAAGGCTGGCACTTGCTCCCCTTGGTCTTTGGATTCCTCCTCCGAGACTGCCTCAGCAGGATCCACTGCTGACTTTCCTTTCAGCCTACGCGGCTTCTTGTAATTGGGCTGCAGCAGCTTCATCTTTGTAGCTGGTATGAAGTCGGAACTGACCAGCTGTTCGCCTTGATCAACACCAGCACCCATCTCCATCTCTAGGATGTGGCTGATCCTCAGCCCAAAAGAAACAGCGTGGGCAGACTTGCCCTCAGTCGGAACCGTGAAGTTCCGGCCAATGTTCTCCAGCAACCGGCCAAAAAAGAATTCAGCCCAGTTGCCTTGAATACCGTAGACGAGTGCGCACATCACAGAGAACTTGCGCAGGCTCAGCTCGGCGTATGAGCCGACTTCACACTGCAGCATGCGGACCACGATGTCGCACACCATCTGCCAGTACTCCTCCATTTCTGACTTCCGCATTCCAGTTCTGAACTCGGTCACCCCATCCTTCTTCCATTGCGCCCACCTTCTCCTGAATTCCACCGTATCATTCTCATGATACGTGGCTACTGTCTCGCCAGAGTTCCTCAGACCGAACCTGTTGGCGAGGTATTCGGCATCTATTGTTATCAGATGGCCGAATACTGATGTAGTGAAAGATCGCCCGTCGTCAGCTACCACCGCCCGAGCGTAGAACTCGGTGACCATGTGCGGGTGGAAGGTCTCAGGTTTCGCCGTGAGGTATTGTCGGAGATCCTCACGGTCGATCATCTTCATCAGCTCTTCCCCGAAGTGCTTCAGGGCCAGTTTTGCATTTAAAATTTTTTCCTTCTGGACCTGAGCGGTCCTGATTTGCACGTTGGAGAGCTGGCGGCGGGTGTAATCCACATCCTCTATCTTTACTATGCCGGTATACGTCGGCATGTGGGCTTCGGCGAGCGGTAGTTCCGGCGAACCAGACGATGAAGAAGATGATGTAGAGGGGGGATTATCATCAGCAGCACGAGAAGAGGATGCCATAGATGCATAAAAAAAAATATCAAGGGAAGTTGAACAGTTTGAGAGAATTGGAACGGAATATATGCTCCAAAAGTAAAGAGTCAATAAAGGTTTACTCGACGGAGAATGTCGAGTATTTATACTTGGGAGCCATGCAGGATTGAACGACCAAGATCAACCCGTGGAAAAGGGAGGATCGACGGTCATCAGCAGGGCACAGTTCCCTATAGCGACGTGGGCGGTCGTGCTGACGTGGGCTACGCCGAGTAGCTGACGTGGCACGCTCTGATTGGTCTCGCCCATGCGGTTGACTGCGCAGTCACTGTGCGCAATAAATGCGGCATTAAATGCTGCATCATAAGTCGGAGAGGCGCATACGCTATCCAATTTCGAACTTTCCCGCCCATTTTCTTGGACAGCTGGCACGACTCTTGGGCTCCAAGAGTTCGTCAGTTGAGAGCTGGGACTCAACTGATCACCAGCAGGATGTGCCAGTCACAAACTTCCCCCTAACTGGTTGGCCTCTTCACCAGTTGACAACTGATACTCACGACTAAAACCCGAGAACCGATAAATTGAGAGCTCGGACTCAATTTCCACCAGCCGTAGACCAGTTGCCAGTTGTCTGCTGACAACTCAAAGAGATGGAAAAATTGAGAGCTTGGACTCAATTTTCACAAGTCGCAGAGCATCCACCAGTTGTCTGCTGATATCTTGAAAAAGGGAAAATTGAGAGCTGAGACTCAATTTAATCCGCATAATCTTCTCTTCAAGAAATCCACTCCTCATCATCACTGAAATTGGGAGCTGGGACCCAATTTTGACTTCGACTGATGGCATTTGCTGGCTACTTCGAAATGAGAGCTGGACTCATTTCCTTAGCAAATTAAGAGATAGGATCTGCCAGTAGGTATCATCTGTCAGTTGGGAGACATCACATAACCCAATCAGAACGACAAAGAGCTTGGACTCAGTCGTAATCCGCATCTGCCAGAGGATCAAGAACAGAATGGGAGCTGGGACTCATTCTTCCTCATCATTAGGACTCGCATCAATCTCCAAGAGACCAAGTTTGATGCACAGTTCCTTGAATCGAGCTTCTGGCAGGGGTTTGGTGAAGATGTCTACCAGCTTATCTTCAGTTCGGATGTAGTCGACGCTAACATCCTTCTTCTCGACATGATCATGAATAAAATGATGTCGTACATCTATGTGCTTGGTTCTGGAGTGATGAACCGGATTCTTAGTGATGCACATAGCACTGTTGTTGTCGCAATAGATGGGAACACAGCCAGTGTCCACTTCATAATCTTCCAGTTGTTGCTTGATCCAGATAATTTGAGCACAACAAATGGCAGCGGCAACATACTCAGCTTCAGTGGTAGATGTAGCAACAGAGTGCTGCTTCTTGCTGAACCAACTGATCAGCTTGTGTCCTAAAAACTGACACGTACCACTGGTCTTTTGCGATCAATACGGCATCCAGCGAAGTCTGAATCTGAGTATCCAATGAGTGTCAGCTCATCATTCCTTGGATACCATATTCCAAGAAATTCAGTTCCCTTCAGATATTTCACTATCCTTTTAGCAGCTTCCATGTGTGACTTCTTCGGATTAGCTTGGTATCTGGCACACACTCCGACTGAATAAGAAATGTCGGGTCTGCTGGCTGTGAGATAGAGAAGTGATCCAATAAGTCCTCTGAAACTGGCAGGATCAACTGATTCTCCTTGCTCATCGAGAAATATCTGACAGCTGGTGCTCATAGGTATTCTCAGTGTCTTAGTCTTCTCCGGACAATACTTCTGAATAAGATCTTTGGCATACTTCCGCTGATTAATGAAAATACCATCAGCTGACTGCTGGACCTGCAGTCCTAGGAAGTAGGTTAACTTGCCCATCATACTCATCTGAAATGAGTTCTGCATCAGTTGAGAAAACTTTTCGCAGATAGATATATTCCTTGACCCAAATATGATGTCATCAACATAGATTTGCACCATCAGCATGTCACCACCATCTTTGAGAAGAAAGAGTGTTCTATCGATCTTTACTTTTCGAAATCCATTGCTGGTGAGAAATTGTGACAGCGTTTCGTACCAAGCCCTTGGCGCCTGTTTCAATTCATACAGGGCCTTCCTTAGCTTGTACACTTTGGTGCCAACCTCAAAGCCTGGAGGTTGCTCGACATAAACCTCTTCCTTTAGCTCGCAATTTAGGAAGGCGCTCTTCACGTCCATCTGGAAGACCGTGAAGCCATGATAAGCTGCATAAGCAAGGAACAGCCGTATCGCCTCCATTCTTGCAACTGGTGCGAAGGTCTCATCAAAATCGATGCCTTCACACTGACAATAACTCTTGGCGACTAAACGAGCTTTGTTTCTGACTACAGTGCCAGTTTCATCTCGCTTGTTCTTGAAGACCCACTTGGTGCCAATCACTGACTGATGTGATGGTCTCTCCACCAAGTCCCAAACATTATTGCGAGTGAATTCAGCAAGCTCCTCTTGCATGGCATTAATCCAATCGGCATATTCGAGCGCGGCTCCTATGGAAGTAGGTTCCATCTGAGAAATAAAGCAACTGAGGAGCGCACTGCCGTGTCGAGTCTTAATAGAACCTCCTCGATCACCAAGAATAGCATCAGATGGGTGATCCCTCAGCCATCTGGGAGGACCAGCAGCTGCTGGTGCCGGCTGTGAAACAGGTTCTACTGGCCTGACTACTGGTGCTTCCATATTTCCACCAGTCGGAGCTGGAAGAGTAACTGGTTGGACTTCACCAGTTGGAACTTCTTCGTCAGCATCACTCTCTGTCTGACTTCCAGAACCTTCACCAACATTGTCAACATCAGCTGGTGCATCCACTCCAGCTGACTCTTCGTTGCCTTCTGGTTCAAAGATTCCAGTCGGAATTCCCCCTAGATTGTTGCTAGTTCCACTCAGGGAGATTGGGTGTAAGGTCTCAGCAAGGTCATTTGCATCACCGACCCTCCTGGATTGCTGATGGGCAACCGAGGATGCTGGTTGTGAAGGTGATCCATTCATAGGTCTAGTCGAACCAGTTGGTTGAGCATCGGAAGAATTCCTGCCCAACTGGTTATTGACATCCTCGACCTCAGGAACATCTTCAGCCAGTTGTCGTAAGGTCCTGCGCACTAGAGTAGCTTCATCAAAAACAACATTGCATGTTATTTCCACAAGCTGGGTAGTCTTGTTAAATACTCTATAGCCCTTGTGAGAGGGATGTCCATATCCGACAAACACACCCTCATCAGCCTTAGGCGAAAAAGCATTTAACTTCGACTTCCCATTATTATGGATATAACATGGAGAACCGAATGCACGAAGATGAGCTATAGAAGGCTTACGACCGAAGTACACTTCGTAGGGAGTTTTCTAGAGTCTATCATTGATCCCGCTCCTGTTCTGAGTATAGCAGGCAGTCACCAACGCTTCTCCCCAGAAACTCTGTCCCAAGCTGGACTCAGCCTGCATGGACCGGACTGCTTCCTTCAGCGTCCTGTTCCTACGTTCTGCCAGTCCATTTTGCTGCGGTTGCTTTGGAGTAGATCTCTCATGCTTGATCCCGGTCTCCGCGCAAAAATCCATCAGCGGACCATTACAGAATTCAGTCCCATTGTCCGAACGAATTCGCTTCACCACTGCTTCTCTCTGTTTTTGATCTTCGATGATCAATTCAGGAAGGATCACCTTCACTTCATCCTTGGATCTAAGAAGTTTTATCCAGGTATAGCGCGAGTAGTCATCAACTACTACCAGCGAATATCGTCTTCCTCCAATGGTTTGCGGTGTTACTGGTCCAAACAGGTCCATATGCAACAATTCAAGTACCTGACTGGTACTGGGGCAAACTGGTGAGTGGTTCTTGAACGACTTCTTAGTTTGTTTTCCTTGCTGGCACGCCTTGCAAATTCCTTCATTCTTGAACCCGCTCTTGGGAAGACCATCCACGAGATCATGCTTAACCAGATAGTTGATAGTTCTGAAATTCAGATGACTCAACCTTTTGTGCCATAGCCAGTTGGTTTCCATAGAACTGGTGGCCATAAAGCATGTATCAGTCTTCCCGCTTTGCCAGTCAACAACATAGAGACCTCCTTTCCTAACACCTTTCAGCTTGGTCTCACCAGAATCTTCACTCTTGATCTGGCACCCTGACTTGTCAAACACAATGGTATAACCATTGTCGCACAGCTGACTGATGCTTAGGAGGTTGTGCTTCAGGTTGGTTACAAGGGATACGTTTACAATTCTGACATCATCCTTCTCGATGCATCCCTTGCTGATAACTCTGCCCTTGGAGTTATCACCAAAAATAACTGGAGGTCCTCTGACCTTGGTGAGCTCATAAAACAGAAACTCCTCACCAGTCATATGAGCAGAGCAACCACTATCTATGATCCACTCGCTCGACCTCTGAAGCTGTGTTGCATGACCTAGTTCCTGCAAGAAAAATAAGACTTATTTAGGTCCCCGATCATCTACGGGTCCTGCAGGGTTAGATCTCTGGAACATTCCTTTTGGAATCCAGATCTGAGTAATCTTCAGCTCGGTGTTACCCTTGCTGACATTACTTGTGGCCTTTCCCTTCCTTCTAAAATGATGCATGGATTTGGTTCGGGAAGGTGTGGCTGTGTGTGCGGTTCCTCTGGAAGTGTTCTTCTTCCTTTGAGGATGTCGGAAATTTCTTTCCGACCGAATGTGTTGCCTTGGTGGTCTCTGAAATTGTGGACCACGATGGTTAGCCTTCCTAGCCCTTGAAGAAAAGATTTGATTGGGCTCAGGCCTCCGATAGGTATTCTTCCTATCGGGAAGTGTCCTTCTCTCAGTATTCCGCTGAGAGTGGGACCCCTTGTAAGTATGCTGGCAACTGGCATACTTATAAGGTTGTGCGTGGAATCTTTTGACAGCTGGTGCTGGCTGTCTGATTCCATTGGCAGCTGACGTTGACTTCCTTGCCTTAGAATATTTCGGCTTAGTCTGCGTCCTGGGTCGTACTGGCATCCTGTCAGCAGAGGAATTTGCCAGTTGAGGTTGTTGTCGTGATGACTCACCTCTATATCTGGGCTGATAATTCCTATGCTGATCAGCCGTACGAGATCTAATGACATCACCAGCTGGTGCTGATTCATTTACCATTATACCCTTACCCTTACAAGCACTGGGTTGGTTTGTGCTCAAATCCCTTTGAAATCCAAACCCAGATTTATCATAAGGCTTTCTCCAATGACTGAGAGCCTCTTCTAAATTTTTGGAGCCTTTGTTCAAATGGTTTATTTTGCTCTCTTGCTCCAAAACAATCTTTTGAAACTCATCTCGCTCAGTTTTTAAAAGTTCAAAATTTTTGAGTAAATCTGAGTGAGTTTCCTTCAGAGTGGCTAGCTCTACACCAAATGACCTAGATTTTTCAATCTCACTGGTCAAAGCAGTAATTTGGTCTTTCAGCGAGGTGTTTTCGCCAGCCAAAACATTTTTCATTTCATAAAATTTTTGAAATTCATGTTGAAGAATGTCTATGGTGACGTTTTCTGAGTCGGAGCAATGCGACTCAGAATCGTCTATGTTTTGAACTTGTTGAGGAACTGATTGTACCTCATGATCAGCAGCGAGTGCCAGTTCTTCTTCGCTGTCAATACAATCTTCAGCTACCCCTTCTTCTCCAAAGGCCACCATGAGAGCTAGCAGAGCTTCCTCTTCTGACTCTTCGTCTGACGCATACTCCCCATCATCATGATCGGGTATGTCAGGAACCTCAGTCCTTGTCAGCATAGCCTTGGCCACGGCCTTGGAAGCGCGCTCTTCAAAGAGCTTCTTTAGCCTTTCCCTCTCAGTCTTGTCCACCTGTGGACATTCAAACTTTAAATGGTCAGGGGATTGGCACTGATAGCAAGCGCGAGGAGCTCTTTTGATGAATTTTCCGTCAGTTGAGCCAGCAGAAACTCCCTGTTTTGACTTGGCTTTTTCCAGTAGGATAGCTAGTCTTTTCATCTGCTGCTCAAGTTCTGCGACTGAGCTCTCGCCTCTGGAATGAGATCCCGATGCGGACTGGATCTCCTTTGGCTGGTTGGTCTGCCCAGCAGGCTTCTCAGCATGGAATGGCTTCCTGGGCTTCCACTTGGCATCCCTCTTGACGAAATAGGCTTCGTCTTGAGCTTTAATGCTGGGGGATCCAACATTCCTGATGGCCTCGTTCTTATTCACCATCTGGATGTCCCATTCGTGTGCCTGCAACTGAGCGAAAACCTCTTTAGGAGTCATTTTAGATAAATCTTTCTCCTTGAGTGCGGTGGTTTTCACAAACCAATCCTCCTTAGGCATTTTGGACAGGATCTTTGCATTTAGATCAGCATTGGTGTACTTCCTGTCCAGAGCTTTCAGCTCGCTGACAATGGCATTAAACCTTGCCTCCATCTCCTTGATGGTTTCTCCGGTCAGCATTTGAAAGGACTCGTATTTGTCAACTGCCACCTGCAATTTATTGCGTTTCATTTGGTCAGTTTCTTGACAAAGACC
This sequence comes from Plectranthus barbatus, assembly GCA_026898455.1. Lineage (NCBI taxonomy): Eukaryota > Viridiplantae > Streptophyta > Magnoliopsida > Lamiales > Lamiaceae > Plectranthus > Plectranthus barbatus. Next base: position 11,338 of record JAPKLW010002804.1, on the reverse strand, counting down.
ATTAATATAGTCCCAAACTTCTTTGGCAGTATCAAACTGGAGGGCTTCCTCCATCAACGGTTCAGGGAGACAGGATAGGATCATCTCAAGAGCAACGGAATCCTGCTGATTCCTCCTCCTATCTTCAGCGTTCCACTCGTCTTGCGGCTTTGGAATCTCCGCAGCTGGCCGATCACCCAACGGATGTTGTGTCCTTGTAATCTCTATCGGCCCTTTCTTCAGCACATCGACCATCTCCGGATGGACACTCTTCAGCTGAATGTAAGATCTCTTGCGCCAGATCTCATGCTTCTCCGGATTGTAGTTCATCAGCTTCGGAACATTCATCATGATGTACTGAGCTAATCAAACAAACAAACAAACAAAGTGCAAGGAAAATGGATCTCAGTCCTAAGCGACAGATACGAACGGTCTGTAAGAACCGTCCGCTCTGATACCACTTCTTGGTCCCGGTTTATCAGAGTTTAACAACGTACACGCAGCGAAAAAATAAATTTATGTTAACTTGCACTCTGTGTACTCAGTTGACTGGCGACTGGCTGGTCAGCTGATTGCTCAACACTTAGAATATTTAGGCCTTGTTTACGCAGTTATTAGTTTTCAGTTCATACACCAGCACTTGGGTGTTGGGTTTTAAATAGGAATTTAAAGACAGAAAGCTGATAAAGAACAAAGGATTTTATAGTGGTTCGATCAAATGATCTACGTCCACTCTCCAGTCGCAGTACTGGAAATTCACTAAGAGCAAGACAGAATACAGGATGCCTACGATCTATCTCCAGCTGGTGCGACCCTTGTCCACCACTTCGCTAGATCAACCGCTCCCGGTCCTGGATCCTTCTTCAACTCTAATTAGCTGGATGGAGTGTAAGCACGTCACTTCAACCTCCTCCGCTGACTATGTGGGTGTTTAGTTCTCCCAAGAACGATCTTCTGACTACGGCAAACTGCCCGTGATAGCTCGAGTGCTGGCTGGCACTAGAGCTGCTGTGAACTTCCTCAGACGAGAAAGAACACCAAAGAGATCTGAACTTACAAGCTGAAAGCTTGAAGTCTCGTGTTTGAAGAAATCAACACACGGAAAAGCTTTAGGAAAAGCCTCGAAAGTTGTATGAGCTTCTGCTTGCTTGAGCGTAATAAATTTTCAGACTTTCGGTAGGTAAAGAGTATTGAATGTTGGGAAGCAAGCGTCTTAAATGTTGGTGGTTCAGACCTATTTATAGACACGAGATCCTATTCAAATCTTCTGGCCGTTTGGACACATCCGGAATGGGTCTCTGTCCTCGGATGTACTTCAGACGGCGGCAGGTATGCATTTCCAGAAAAACGCCATACCTGTGTCTGCTTTATCTGACATTGACCTCTTTATGTCAGAACGACACTATTCGTCAGTACGAGGAATCGCGACTGGCGTCTCGAGACTGATAGACTTTAAGGAATCCCCTTAAAGTCATTCCTTGTCAGTTAATTCCTCGACGAATCTTCTTTTTGTCTCTAAGTCTTCGGGAGAGCGAATCTTGAATTCTGCTGGTAACATCCGACTGGTAGATCGTACTGGTGATCTTGTGCTGGCAGTCTCTGCTGGTCACTTTGTGATAACTGCAGTTTAGCGGTTAAGCAAATAAATTTATAATTACACCCAAAGGTGGTCGATCCCACAGGGACTGTGCAACGAGAAATCTAAAGCACTAGCTATAATTCATAGACCATAGATGTTTGAGGAATTTGAAAAGGGGTTTTGTTTTGTAAATTAAAGATAACAATGCAATAAAATAAAGGGTTTTTGAAAACAATAAAGAAAAGCACAGATCCTAGGGTAGATAATCTAATCATCAACATGCAAATATCAATCAACTCAGCAATGGGGAAAACATAGATTTTTGTGGATTAAATTCCTTGGTCAGGCAATTAAATCCTAGATTATTAATTAGTGACTAGCTCCTCTCGGTCTAAGAACACCAAATTAATCAATCTCATAATTATCTAATTATTCCTATGTAGGTTTCTTCCTTTTGAGACAGAAAACAAACACAATTAATTCTCTCTTCCTGTTAACAATTTTCATCTCTCGATCCATCAATTTTCATAACCCTAGAACCTGTTTAGGATTCTAGCCACAAATCATGATTAGAAAATAAAGAAACATTTAATTAATGAACTTACAAATGAAGAGGAACCTTCAATGTCTTGAAAAAACTCCAAAGCTCAATGTAAATCCAAGGTAAAACTAACTCTATTTTCGTGCCTAAGAGTTCATATTTATAGAGGGGGGAAAAAGAACTAATTTGAGTATTGAGTAAAAATAGCAAAAACTGCCAAAACAAGCCAAAAATAGCCTTCTCGGACTTCTGTGTCGATCGACACACATCCTGTCGGTCGACGGGGATGCAAAACACAAGTTTCCGGACTTTTGACCATTATTTCGGTCGACAGGGAATATTTCGATCGATAGGAATCCTGTCGGTCGACAGAAATCCTCTCTCTCGACACGGATGCATCTGTCTGCGCAGTCTCACGGTTTTGGCCATAACTTCCTCTCCCGAACTCCGATTGACCCGATTCTAGTTGCGTTGGAAAGCTACTTCAAAGATCTTTCCATCCATGTGCTCTATTAGCTCATATTCCATCTGTGGATGAAGTCGTTACTGTTACTTTGAACATCATCTGCTTTCGGTATGGATTTCCAATGATTTTGGCCTAAAACCTGCAAAATTCACCCATCAAAGGCATAACACCCTCTAAAGTAGGCTCATGCACAGAAATAAGTAAAAACATAACATAAAACACTTGAAACAATGGAGAAAAATATAGATAAGTGAGTATAAATATGAGCTTATCACTTTGCGCTTGCACAATCTAAGTCTACCAATATGTCTGGATGCTAACTCTTGGAATCTCCCATGACTGGTGGCTTCACCGCTGGTGAATAGTGTCAGCCAGAACACATATTCTGCTGGTAAGATTTGTCAGCCTCCTGGTGGTGAAATCTTCCCAACTGGTGAACAGTACTCAGTCTTTAGCTCTACTTCATGCTGATGAACAGTGTCAGCATGAGCCTTGTCAGTCGTCTACTGGTGGAAGCCTTCCACCAGGTAAGTGCTTCTCATGCTGATGAACAGTGTCAGCATGAGTCTTGATCAGCTACGACTTACAACCCAAAAGACCTAAACAGGACTTTTCATTTGAGACTAGAGCTATTCTAGAGACAAGCTGACGCTGGTAGGACCTAGGATTTGATCCACCAAAACTAAAACACCAAAACTAATGTCTAACAAGAGCTGCTGGGGAAAGGAAACTTTGACAATTTTCCCAACATGGTGCTCTTGAATGCATAGCATGTAAGGGCGCCTTTCAGCACGTGCACGCCCAGCTGGTGATGGTGAGGATGCTGCTGGTCGCCCGGAAGATGATGTAGAAGCATTTGTAGATCGGGGGCGACTGGCAGAAGCACGAGCCTCAGCTTCAAAATTGGGGAAAAGATCCCTCAGCTCCATCCTCTGCACCGTGGAGTGCTGTACCACTGGTGGCAGCTCTTCATCTTCAATGATGTGAACTGGAGGTTTGTCAGCAGCCTCTCCACCAGTACACACCTCCATCTCGGTGGCCTGCTCCACCTCTACCGCTTTCTCCTGTGCCTCCTCGGATTCAGAACTAACATCCGAGAAGCTCGGCAGTTTTACCGTGGTGGTCGCCCGCTCCTCTACTCCTCCACTGGCTTCCCCTTGCGTCGCTAGTGGGACTTCTTCACCATCACCTCCACCATCCCCTTGCGCAGGTGGAGGGACGTTAGCAACCTCTTCGAGCTTGTACTCATCCACGAGGGATAGTACGTCGTCATCAGCGCCCATGACCAGCAGGCTTGTAAAGGATTCATCAGTTAAGATCTGGCCTGGTGCTGGTGCTGGTGGCACGGCACTTGAAATCTCGGGCACTTCCCACTTGCCCTTGGCCACCAAGCTCATCTGCTCTGCCAGCTGCTCCTGAACCCTGGCCTGGTGCTCAGCCTGGACTTTGGCAAATTTTTCATCACGGGCTGCCAGCTCTTCTTCTCTTTTGCACTGGTCAGCCAGGGCTCACAGCCTAGCCTGGGTCTGCTTCTTCTTAACCAGAGCAGTGTTCTTCTCTTTCTTCGCCTGCTCCACCAGCTTCTGGGCCATCGTCTGGACCCTCTTGCGCTTGCGGGTCATTCGCTCGATGGTCTCCTCCTCAGTCAGTCCCAAGATGGACTTCTTGACTGGGATGGAGATCTTCCCAGACTCAGGATCATACGCAATAGCTTGCGGAGGCTGCTGGTGCTGGTGGGTCTCGGCTTCTTGCAGGAGGGTGGCTTGGTGGCTGGTACTAGTTGTACTTCTTGAGGATGTATGCCAGTAGCCTCAGCCACCGCATCCTCCATGGAAGCAAATAGAGACTCCGTCACCAGCTTCCTCTTCAGTTCCGCCTTTGCCTCCGCTGGCAGTGGGAGAGCCACAGCTGGCACTTGCTCCCCTAGCTGTTCTAATTCCTCATCAGAAACAGCCTCAGTAGGGTCTACATTGGTCTTCCCCCTTAGCTTGCGCGGCTTCTTATAATCCGGGTGAGGCAGCTTCACCTTGGTGACTGGGATGAAGTCTGACCCAATCAGCTGCTCTTCCTGGTCCACGCCTTCTCCCATCTCCATCTCGAAAATATGGCTGATCCTCAGCCCGAACGACACGGCCTGGACGAACTTGCCGTTAGTTTTTACCGTGAGGTTCTTGGAGACGTTCTCCAGCAACCGGCCGAAGAAAAACTCAGCCCAGTTCCCTTGTACGCCGTCGACCAACGCGCACATCACAGAGAACTTCTTCAAACTAAGTTTGGCGTAAGAGCCGACTTCACATTGTAGCATGCGCACTATAATGTCGCACACCATTTGCCAGAACTCCTCCATTTCTGACTTTTTTATCCCGGTCTTGAAAGCCGTGACCTCCACTTTCTTCCATTCCGCCCATCTCCTCCGGAACTCCTCTGTATCATCCTTATAATACGTGGCCACTTCCTCTCCTGTACTCCTCAGCCCAAACATTCTGGCGAGGTATTCGGCATCGACAGTGATCAGGTGGCCGAATACCGATGTTGTGAAGGACTTCCTGTCTTCAGCTATGACTGCCCGAGCATAGAATTCGGCAACCATATGAGGATGGAAGGTCCGGGGGGTCGCCGTCAAGTACTATCAGAGCTGCTCATGGTCAACCATCTCCATCAGCTCCGGACCATAATGCTTTAGGGCCAGTTTTGCGTTCAGAATCATCTCTTTCTGAACTTGTGCTGCCCTAATCTGCGCGTGGGAGAGAAGATGTTGGGTGGTCTTCTTGTTCAACTGGACCAGTTTTGAGAAAGGATGGGCGTAATCTACATCCTCTATTTTTACAATGCCAGTATACGTCGGCATATGTGCTTCGGCAAGGGGCAGGCCGGGTGTATCAGATGATGATGATGTAGAAGGAGGGTTATCGTCAGTAGGGTGAGAAGAAGATGCCATGATTCAGAGAATATGTGGGAACCTTAAGGGATTTTGAACGGAAAAAGTGTTCGGAAATTTTAAGGAGTCATAAAAGTTTAACCGACAAAGAATGTCAGGTATTTATACTCGGAGGCATGCAGGATTAGACGACCAAGATGGAGTCTCAGAAAGTGAGAATCGACGGTCATCAGTAGGCCTGATTCCCTGTAGCGACGTGGGCGGTCGTGCTGACGTGAGCTACGCCGTGTAGCTGACATGGCACGCCCTGATTGGTCGCGCCCATGCGTTTGACTGCGCTGCCACTGTGCGCATTAAATGTGGCATTAATTGCCTCATTAAATTCAGAGAGAGATACACGCAATCCGAATTTGAACCATACCGCCATTTTCGCGACAGCTGGAACGACTCTTGGCCTTCAAGGGATCCTCAGTTGAGAGCTGGGACTCAACTGATCAATAGTAGCATATGCTGGTCGCAAACTTCCCCCTGCCAGTAAGGCCTCATTATCAGTTGGCAACTGATACTCACAACTAGTACCCGCGAACTTAGACAAGTTGAGAGCTAAGACTCAACTTTCACCAGTCGTGGAAGTTTCACCAGTTGTCTACTGAAATCACCAGTTGTCAGCTGACGACTAGAAAGATGGAAAAATTGAGAGCTTGGACTCAATTTTATTCCGCATAATCTTCCCTCCAATGACTTCACCTCCTCATCATCAAAAGAAATTGGGAGCTGGGACCCAATCTGACTTCAACTGATGGCATCGTCTGCTGGCAAATTCGAAATGAGAGCTGGGACTCATTTCCTTAGACATTTAGGGATAAATTCTGCCAGTAGATGAGCATCACAACTAAGAGCTTGGACTCAGTCGTAATCAGCAACCGTCAGAAGAACAAGAACAGAATGAGAGCTGGGACTCATTCTTCTTCAACATTAGAGCACGCATCAATCTCCAAAAGACCGAGTTTGATGCACAACTCCTTGAATCTTGCTTCTGGCAACGGTTTGGTGAATATGTCAGCGAGTTGATCATCAGTTCTGATATACTCAACGTTGACATCCTTCTTCTCGACATGATCACGAATGAAGTGATGTCGAATGTCTATGTGCTTGGTCCTAGAATGATGAACAGGATTCTTCGTAATGCACATAGCACTGTTGTTGTCGCAATAGATAGGCACACAACCAGTGTCCACCTCATAATCTCCCAGTTGTTGCTTGATCCAGATAATTTGAGCACAGCAACTGGCAGCGGCAACATATTCAGCCTCAGTGGTAGATGTAGCAACAGAGTGCTGCTTCTTGCTAAACCAGCTAATTAGTTTGTGTCCTAGAAACTGACACGTACCACTGGTACTCTTTCGATCAATACGGCACCCAACAAAGTCTGAGTCGGAATATCCAATAAGCGTAAGCTCATCATTCATGGGATACCATATTCCAAGAGATTCAGTCCCCTTCAGATATTTCACTATCCTCTTGGCAGCTTCCATGTGTGACTTCTTTGGATTGGCTTGAAATCTGGCACACACTCCGACTGAGTATGAAATGTCGGGTCTGCTGGCTGTGAGGTAGAGAAGTGATTCGATAATGCCTCTGTAAATAGTAGGATCAACTGATTCCCCTTGTTCATCGAGAAATATCTTACAGCTGGTACTCATCGGTATTCTGAGAGACTTAGTCTTCTCTGGACAGTATTTCTGAATTAAATCTTTCGTATACTTCCGTTGGCTGATGAAAATTCCATCAGCTGACTGCTGGACCTGGAGTCCGAGAAAGTATGTCAATTTGCCCATCATACTCATCTGAAATGAGTTCTGCATCAGTTGAGAGAACTTCTCGCAGAGTGATATATTCTTTGACCCGAAAATGATGTCATCGACATATATCTACTCCATCAGCATGTCATCACCATCCTTGAGAAGGAAGAGAGTCCTATCAATCTTCCCTTTCCTGAATCCATTACTAATAAGGAATTGTGACAGCGTTTAATACCAAGCCCTGGGTGCCTGTTTCAATCCATACAGGGCCTTTCTCAGCTTGTACACCTTGGTGCCTACTTCAAAGCCTGGAGGTTGTTCGACATACACCTCCTCCTTTAGCTCGCCATTCAAGAAGGCGCTCTTCACATCCATCTGGAACACAGTGAAGCCATAATACGCTGCATAAGCAAGAAACAGCCGTATTGCCACCATTCTTGCAACTGGTGCGAAGGTCTCATCAAAATCGATGCCTTCACACTGTCTATAGCCCTTGGCGACTAAACGAGCTTTGTTTCTGATCACAATGCCATCTTCATCTCGCTTGTTCTTGAAAACCCACTTGGTGCCAATCACTGACTGGTGTGATGGTCTCTCTACCAAGTCCCAAACATTATTGGGAGTGAATTCTGCAAGCTCTTCGTGCATGGCATTGATCCAATCGGCAGATTCGAGCGCAACTCCTATGGAAGTAGGTTCCATCTGAGAGATAAAGCAAGATAGGAGCGCTCTGCTGTGCCTAGTCTGAACTGAACCTTCCGGATCACCGAGAATAGCATCAGAGGGGTGATCTCTCAGCCATTTGGGAGGACCAGAATCAACTGGTGCTGGCTATGAAACAGGTTCTGTTCTGATAACTGGTGCTTCCAGATTTTCACCAGTCGAAGCTGCAACTGGAACTGGTGGATGACCCTCACCAGTCGGAACAGTAACTTCGTCAGCTTCACTTTCTGACTGATCTCCAGAGCCTTCGCCAGCATCAACTGGTACATCTTTTCCAGCTGGCTCACCGTTCTCTTCTGGCTCGAAAATTCCAGTCGGAATTCCCCCTAGATTATTGCAAGTTTCACTCAGGGAGATTGAGTGAAAGGTCTAAGCAAGGTCATTTGCATCACCGACCCTCTCAGGTTGCTGATGGGCACCCGAGGAAACTGGTTGTGAAGATGATCCATTCATAGGTCTCGTCGAATCAGTTGGTTGAGCATTGGAAGAATTCCTGCCCAACTGATCAATGACATCATTGACCTCAGGAACATCTTCAGCCAGTTGGTGTAAGGTCCTGCGCACTAAAGTAGCTTAATCAAAAACGACATTGCATGTTATTTCCACAAGCTTGGTAGTCTTATTAAATACTCTATAGCCCTTGTGTGAAGGATGTCCATATCCGACAAAGACACCCTCATCAACCTTAGGCGAGAAAGCATTTAACTTTGACTTGCCATTATTATGGATATAACATGGTAACCAAAAGCACGAAGATGAGCTATAGAAGGCTTACGACCAAAATAAACTTCGTAGGGAGTTTTCTGGAGTCTGTCGTTGATCCCGCTTCTATTCTGAGTATAGCAGGCCGTCACCAATGCTTCTCCCCAGAAACTTGGTCCAAGACCGAATTCTGCCAGCATGGACCGGACCGCTTCTTTCAGCGTCCTGTTCCTACGTTCTGCCAGTCCATTCTGCTGCGGTTGCCTTGGTGTAGATCTCTCATGCTTGATCCCGACCTCCGCGCAAAAATCCATCAGCAGACTGTTGCAGAATTTTGTCCCATTGTCTGACCGAATTCGCTTCACCATAGCTTCTCTCTGTTTCTGTGCTTGGATGATCAATTCAGGAAGAATGATCTTCACTTCATCCTTGGACTTCAGAAGCTTTACCCAGGTATAGCGCGAGTAGTCATCGACTACCACCAGCGAATATCGTCTTCCTCCAATGGTTTGCGGTGTAATTGGTCCAAACAGGTCCATATGCAACAACTCAAGTACCTGACTGGTACTGGGACAAACTGGCGACTGGTTCTTGAAGGACTTCTTAGTTTGTTTGCCCTGCTGGCAAGCTTTGCAAATCCCTTCCTTCTTGAACGCGCCCTTGGGAAGACCATCCACGAGATCATGCTTGACCAGATAGTTGATGGTTCTGAAATTCAGATGACTCAACCTTTTGTGCCACAACCAGTTAGTATCCATAGAACTGGTGCCCATAAAGCATGTATCAGTCTTCCCGCTTTGCCAGTCAACGACATATAGACCTCCTTTCCTGACACCTTTCAGCTTGGTCTCGCCATACTCCTCATTCTTGATCTGGCACCCTGATTTGTCAAACACAATGGTATAACCATTGTCGCACAGCTGACTGATACTCAGGAGGTTGTGCTTGAGATTTGTGACAAGGGAAAGATTCACAATTCTGACATCATCCTTCTCGATGCACCCCTTGCTGATAACTCTGCCCTTCGAGTTATCACCAAAAATAACTGGAGGTCCTCTGACCTTGGTGAGCTCTGAAAACAGGAATTCCTCACCAGTCATATGAGCAGAGCAACCACTATCTATGATCCACTCGCTCGACCTCTGAAGCTGTGTTGCATGATCCTATTCCTGCAAGAAAAATAAAATTATTTAGGTCCCCGATCATCTGCGGGTCCTGCAGGGTTAGGTCTCTGGATCATTCCTTTTGGAATCCAGATTTGAGTGATCTTCAGCTTGGTGTTACCCTTGCTGACATCATTTGTGGCCTTTCCCTTCCTTTTAAAATAATGCATGGATTTGATTTGGGAAGGTGTGGCTGTGTGTGTGGTTCCTCTGGAGGTATTCTTCCTCCGAGAGTTTTGGAAATTTATTTCCAATCGATTGTGTTGCTTTGGTGGTCTCTGAGATTGTGGACCACGATGGTTAGCCTTCCCATCCCTTGAGGAAAAGTTTTGATTGGGCTCAGGCCTCCGATAGGTGTTCCTCCTATCAGGAAATATCCTTCTCTTAGTGTTTCGCTGAGATTGGGATCCCTTGTAAGTATGCTGGCAACTGGCATACTTATAAGGTTGTGCGTGGAATCTTTTGACAGCTGGTGCTGGCTATCCGATTCCACTGGCAGCTGACGTTGACTTCCTTGCCTTAGAATATTTCGGCTTAGTCCGCGTCCTGGGGTGTACTGGCGTCTTGTCAGCAGAGGAATTTGTCAGTTGAGGTTCTTGTCGTGATGACTCACCACTGTATCTGGGCTCATGATTCCTATACTGATCAGCCGTACGGGATCCAATGGTATCACCAGCTGGTGCTGATTCATTTACCATTCTGCCCTTACCCTTACCAGCATTAGGTTTATTTGTGCTCAAATCCCTTTGAAATCCCAACCCGGAATTATCATAAGGCTTTCTCCAATGACTGAGAGCCTCTTCCAAATTCTTGGAGCCTTTATTCAAATGATTTATTTTACTTTCTTGCTCCAAAACAATCTTTTGAAAATCATCTCGCTCAGTTTTTAAAATTTCAAAATTTTTGAGCAATTCTGAGTGAGTTTCCTTTAGAGTGGCTAACTCTACACCGAGTGACCTAGATTTTTCAATCTCATTGGTCAAAGTAGTAATTTGATCTTTCAGCGAGGTGTTTTCGCCAGCCAAAACATTTTTAATTTCATAAAATTTTAAGAATTCTTGCTGAAGAATATCTATAGTGACGTGTTCTGAGTCGGAGCAATGCGACTCAGAATCGTCTAGAAATTGTACTGGCATGATATGCGTTTGAAGAACGGATTGTACCTCATTATCAGCAGCAAGTGCCAGTTCTTCTTCGCTGTCAGAACAGTCTTCAACTACCCCTTCTCTAAAGGCCACCATGAGTGCCAGTAGAGCTTCCTCTTCTGACTCCTCATCTAACGCATACTCCCCATCATCATGGTCGGGTATGTTAGGAATCTCAGTCCTGGTCAGCATAGCCTTGGCAACGGCCTTGGAAGCGCGCTCTTCAAAGAGCTTCTTTAGCCTTTCCCGCTCAGTTCTGTCCACCTGTGGATATTCAAACTTTAGATGGTCAGGGGATTGGCACTGGTAACTATAGGAATTGATTCTACGATAAACAACACGAGTTGTTATTCAATTCGC
>JAPKLW010002803.1:38848-57039 GCA_026898455.1 Plectranthus barbatus | reverse complement strand
ATCTCATCTATATATATATATATATATATATATATATATATATATATATAGGGAGCGGATCCAGTGAGAAAACTCTTAACGTGAGAAAGTGAGAAAGATGCTTGATTGCATTTACGACATTGCTTGATTGTATTCAGGTTGTTGCATGATTGCAATGTTGCTTGATTGTGCTTTAGTTGTTGCTTGATTGCGCTTTAGTTGTTGCTTGATTCAATATCAACCATTGATTTTTTTAGATCTGATGGACACTATTCATTCTTTTTTCTCACAGGGGGATTTTTTTTACATGATCCCTCCTATATATATATATATATATATATATATATATATATATATAATCAAATGTGAACCACCTCTTAGATGAGAGATAAGAACTAATTCGATCCATTGATGCTCTTCCTTGGACGCAAACCCAGTTTGTGCAAGTTTAGAGTATGGGGTTGTCCGACACTCGTGCTGACGAAGGAACCTGATAAGTTAGAAAGCAGGACCAAGGTAATGTTGTTTATAGGGTATCATAGGCAAACGAAGAGTGGTTACTTTTACTATCCTGGGAGTCAGAGAATCGTTGTTAGCACCAACACAAGATTCTTGGAGGACGAGTATGTAAGAAACCACAAGACAAGGAGTGATGTAGTTCTTCAAGAAATTGAAGATGATAATGCGATTCCAAGGCAAGGGGAACGTGCGAACGTAGGTGCACCTGTGAGAGGTACATCACCACTAGTGCATTCTTCAGTGCGAGGTGCAGAACCACAAGTTGCTGCACCAACTGCTGACACGATACCGATGTCTCGTCGCAGTGGGAGAGTTATTTTCCAGCCAAAAAGGTACATGTTTGCGGGTGAGTCTTCGGACTTGAGCCCTGAAGACGGACATGAGGACTCTAACCCACTGACTTACGAAGAGGTAGTGCAGGACAAAGATGTTGCAAAGTGGCGCATCGCCATGGATTCTGAGATAGAATCCATAACTGCTATGGATGTATACGAGAAAGTTGTGATGCCTGATGGCTTTAGGGCCATAGGGTGCAAGTGGGTATACAAGCGAAAGAAGGGGGCAGATGGAGAAATTACGGCTTTCAAAGCCAGGCTGGTGTTAAAGGGTTATAGTCATAAAGAGGGCATAGACTATGATGAAACCTTTTCACCGGTAGCCATGCTCAAATCCATCCGGATACTTCTTGTCATAGCAGCGCATTTGGACCTGGAGATCTGGCAGATGGATGTCAAAACCTCTTTTCTAAACGGTTACCTTGAAGAAGGTAGGAACATCTATATGCAGCAACCGGAAGGTTATATTCGCAAGGGCGAAGAACATCTTGTCTGGAAGCTTAAGAAGTCATTGTACGGACTTATGCAAGCTTCAAGGTCGTGGAACTTACGTTTCAACAATGTGATTAAATCTTATGGATTTTCACAGTTGGAGAACGAAAGTTGTGTTTACCAACTTTGTGTCAGTGGGAGCGTGGTTTTCCTTGCATTGTACGTGGACGGCATACTCCTATTTGGAAACAATGAGGGAGTGATGTCAGAGATTAAACGTTGGTTATCCAAAAAGTTCCAAATGAAGGATTTGGGAGAAGCTGTCCTTGGGATTAAGGTCTTATGGGATCGTAAGAGAAGGATGTTAAGCTTATCCCAAGAATCATATGTGGATATTGTGATAGCCCGGTTCAGCATGCAACTCGCCAAGAAAGGCTTGCTACCTTTCAGACCTGGCGTACATCTTTCTATTGGGCAGTGTCCAGTGACACAGAGTGAGAAAGATGAGATGAGTCTTGTGCCATACGTATCTGCGGTGAGTAGCCTCATGTATGCAATGCTGTGTACCAAACCTGATATTTGTTATGTCGTTGGCATGGTAGCAAGATATCTGTCTAATCCTGGACAGGCGCATTGGACTGCGGTAAAGCACATCCTCAAGTATTTGAAGAGAAACTATGAATTATTGCCTGGTTTATCAAAGTGAGGATTTGTGCCCTGTGGGTTACACAGATTCGGATTTCCAAGGGGACCAGGATGAGAATAAATCGACCTCAGGTTATGTGTTTACCTTGGGAGGTGGGGCTATATCTTGGAGGAGCGCAAAGCAGAAATGCATTACTGACTCCACCATGGAGGCGAAATATGTCACCACCTCCGAAGCTTCGAAAGAAGGGGTATTGCTCCGGAACTACCTTTTAGAGTTAGATGTGATTTCGAGTTTGCCTAAGAGTATCACAATCTATTGTGACAACTCTGGTGCAGTGGCAAACTCGAAGGAACCACAGACTCACAAGACGAGCAAACACATAGAGAGGAAGTACCATATCATACGAGAAATTGTATTGAGGGGCGATGTGCAGATCAAGAAGATTGACACTAGTGACAACTTAGCTGATCCATTCATAAAGTGCTTGTCATAGAAGGTTTACGAAAGACATATTTGTGGACCAGGTCTGAGGTAGAAGCATACCACTAATAGTGGTTAATGTGATAGTTAGGATAGATAGACGCACTGTATACTCTATAATAGTGAGTGTAATGCTTTGAGTATAAGTGGGACATTGTTGGGTTTTGTACAGAAAGCATTTATTACGATGAGTATACATCCAACGGTATTTCCTCTCTGTTAACAAACTTACATGCAAGTAACAACATTATCCTCTTATCTCACCCATAGGGACAATCATACTGCGTGTTGTAGATCGCAGAAGACAGAATGATCACTTGACCTAGTGAGATATAAATATTATCATAGCCGATACAGTGTACGAGGATAAGTCTGTCGGTATAGGCTGCAGCATAGTTGGAAAGAAGTAATCTGTCTTGATTACTTGATATGCTGGTGCGCACGGTGGCGTATTGATTGGACCACATTGAGATGTATTCTACTGTCTGACATCAGAGAATACAAGATCTTGATCTTGATTGAGTTCAAACCCTAACGAATGTTCAAGGGTATGCATGAGTTGACTGCTACTTTGACTTGCCATGGTGGAGAGCCTGAGTAATGTACTCGTATACCCACATCTTGGGTAGCAGCAGTTCGTGTAGTATAGCCTGAGACTGGAGCTAGGTAACCATATCCGAGTAATAGGATGTGAACATTCCCTGAGGAGCTCAATAACATTCATCGTGCTAAAGTCCTGCAGGCTAATTAAGTTCAAGCACGAGTGATAAGGTTTGAGTGGTAATGCTCAGGAAAATAAGATATTAATTAATTGTAGATAGAACTTGTCAGAAGCTCCGATTAATTAATGAATGTCCAGTAACTTTAAATATGGGGATTCTCAAGTAAATGCAGCCCGTTCTCATAACGTGGTAATAAAGGGGTAGATCAGTATTAATTTTGTGGTGAAAAAGAATTAATATTAATTAATTAATTGTGTCCTTGGTTGTGGACATGAGAATTAATTAATTCATACGCCCACTTTATTATTTGCATTAAGTCCCAGGTCTGGCCCAATTAAATATGCTGAATGGAGCCCAGTAGCCCATTAGGGTTAAAACCCTAGGTCTATAAATAGACAACTCTCTCTCAGAAACCCTAGCAGAGTTCAAAATCACAGAAACCCTAGGCAGAGACAGAGAGGGGCGGCACCTCCTGTGTGTTTGGGAGAGAAGAAATTTGACTCTGGCTTACACATTTACAGTCCTGTGGAATCCTCACCATTAGTAGGATTGAACAATATTGGGATACAGATCTGAAGCCTAATCTGGAGAACAAATTTCTTCTGTTTTCTTCATTTTAATTAAATCTAGAAATTGGATTTGTCTAATTTCTGTTTCCGCAGATTTAATTAAATCGCGTGGTTGAATCAAGGGATTGGAAATCAAATACGAAAGATCGGATCTGTCTCTACGGAAGAAAGGTAATCCCTAATCCACTGCATTTAATTCATAGGAGCATGCTAGGTATATCGTATGTTTATTGTTCTCAACATCCATGAAACGATCCAGTTCATTTGGATTTGGTGATTCGGTTCGCCGGTATATCCCTACAATGATTCCATAAGTTCATGTGTTGAACGACGGCTAGGGTTTAGTTCTCTCAAACACTGTAAATCTGGATTTACATGACATCTAAGGAATCGGAGGATTGCTGTCCACCTGGCATCCGATCGTGGTTCGTGGGACACGAACTAGAAGATCTCCAATCTATAGATCTGTATAGATCTATCAAGGTAATTCTTGATCTTCTTGATTTAATTTCTTATAAACCAGGCATGTATGCATTTGGTATCCAACATCGATCGTGGGGATGAACCGCCTTCGCCGGCGTGTTCCATCCATTTGTGTTATTTGTGGACTTACATCGCGTGGGATGTGCAAAGAAGATTGCACGCTATATTCTCAAAGCTATAAGAGGTCTTTCAGTACTTCATAATTCTCTGTATTTGAATTCTAGGATTCTGAATTAATTTCAAATAAATTACAAGAGTTGAGGGAGTGACACTCAACACGACGAAGACTGAAGTTACTATAAAGGGAGTTATGGAGCCACAAGCTGAGGACAAAGGTTCACCTTAAGCTTCAGGCAATGGAGACAAAATTTTAGATGATTATTATTTTACTTAGATGGAGGACTACTTGTTCAAATATGATTTTATATTTTAACTAAAATCTTGAATTGGGGATTATAAGAATAAAATTATAATATTACATTATGATTTAGTTTTTTTTTAAAGCGGCTATGTTTAACTTTTAAAATCAATCTATTTCTATTAAAAAATAATATGAATAAAGATTGTGATATTGCTTAAGTGATTTTTTTATTATTTCAACGATTGAAAGAGAGAAACATTCAAAAGCATAAAAAAATCTTATAAAATTGTAAATGTAAAAAATAATCTATGAATTTGTAAGCATGATATGTTGGGTCGAAAATTGAAAGAATTAGAATTTAGATAAAATTTATTCAACTGAAAATATTCAGTCCAAATTAATACAGACCACTATCGATTAATCCAAAAGTCGATGAGCTGATTGAACTGACATCGATCCTTGATTTTATAGATATGCCAGAAACTTGTTTTTAGGGGCATATAATCGTACCAAAATAATTATTATGAATTTATTTGTCAGAATTAGCCGCATTTGTACCTCTACATAATCATGTAGTTGAGTTCGACTGCTACACGCACATTTGGTAGGTAGGTTAGGAAACCCTATATTAAATCCTATTAATAAAATGCAAATAATTAATGAGATGATAATGCCAAATTTAAAGACACAATATACGCATATAATGGAGATTCTTTTATTACAAGAAGAAAATCAAAGACGACCGTATTGTCTTCTTCTATCAAAATATCTGATTAGCCTAAACAAGTATAATTGCCATTAAAGTTTTGAAATATCAGTAGTTCATATCCAACTACTCATCAGCATGCTCTCTCTCTCTCTCTCTCTCGATTGAATGGGAGACATCAAGGTGACGTTTTTCATGGTGCAAGGCCTACAACTTTTCAAGCCTGATATTGATGCAATTATTATGAGTTGAATATTATGTGCCCCATTAAACTTCTCATCTTCATACAATTATATTTATATACATTATATATGTAAGGGCAGGGGCGCCTTATTGGGATAACCACCGTCCCACACGTAATAATTGATAATTGACCCATCCCAAATAGGGTTTATTAATTTCAATTAGGTTATATTATATGGGTTTGAGCTTGGATTAATGGATAAAACCCGCCTAAATCGTTTAGGCCTGCCTAACCCAAGACCTTCCCATTGGATTATATCACGTGCAATGTAGCATTATCCTAAAAATGAATATAATACTCCCTCCGTTTCATTACAATTGTTATATTTCTTTTCGGCACGGAAATTAAGAGTTGTGAGTGTAAAATGAGGTAGTGGGATTAATATTTTATTGTTGAATGTAAAAAAATTATCATTTTTGAAAATATGACAATTAAGTTGGGACGCCCAATTTGATAAGTGTGACAATTCAAGTAGAACTAAGTGAATATAATTTAATCTTGTAATTGCATTTTCTATTCCTCTTCTTTGCATTATCTTCCATAATATATATATATATTGCATTATATCGCATACAATTTAGCATCATCCTAAACATGACTATATATAATATAGGTAACATTCTGTTATTACATTGATATTCCAAATATAAATCAGCCGCCGCCTCTTTTGTGGTGAAACGAGGCCTACTTGTTTTCTAAGTGTGCAGAGAAAAGATAACAAATAAAAGGGGGAGAGAGAGAGATGTTGTGATTAAGGTCGATGTTTTGGGCTGAGCTGGAGATTGAGATGAACACATGCATACTTAGGTTTTTGGAGAGAGTTTTGATAAGATTTTTGACTTTCTTAGTAGATTGAATACACGTGGCAGCATGTATACCATTCTTTCTTTCTTTCTTTCTCTCTCTCTGTCATGGAGCTTGGTCGGCTGAAGCCCGGTATCTAGTTTCTCACTAACACACGTTTTCTCCAACTACATCCTCTTTCCTCTCTCTCCCTAACTCAACTCTCTCTTTTTCAAGCCATCTTTTAAGGCTATGTCTGAGTGGATATTTGAATGTGAATTCGACTACTTTTCTCTACATTCAAGTGTAAGAAATTCTGACATTATCTACTATCTAGTGTTGTGTTGAATTATATATATACTTCATATATATGTAGCATTCTTGACTTATGGCAAGATACGAGTTTCTTGAAATTTGACTCCTAGTCATGAGCATGTTTGCTGCAGCCGACCAAATTTGATTTCAAGAATATGGAATGATTGATTCTGTTGAGAATTCGGTTTGAGCTACGTCGGGGATCATATTTAAATTTAAGAAGATGATTGCTGCAAAGCAAGCTGAGATCAGCAACGCCGATGGTAAAACAACATCATGGTCCAGACTGAAAGATCCTCGGATAGTCGAAAGCGCTGGGAGGCAAAGACCGGCACAGCAAAGTGTGCACGGTGCGAGGCCTGAGGGACCGGCGCGTCCGCCTCTCCGTCCCAACGGCGATACAGCTCTACGATCTCCAAGAGAGACTCGGCCTCAGCCAGCCCAGCAAGGTGGTGGACTGGCTGCTCCACGCCGCCAAACACGACATCGACGGACAAGGTGGGAATGAAGAGGATCAGAGGGATGAACAACGTCAACGCTACGAGGTCGAGAGTAATAATAATCAAGGCAACACTACTTTTCTTTCGAGCAGAAGCAGCTCATGGGATCCTTCGAGTTTGTCTCTCTCTCCCCACGCTCCCATCAGCCTTGGATTGGCTGCGGCTCATCAAGAGGATCTGCAGAGCGTGTATCAATCTGCTGGGATGATCACGCACCCTTATTTCATCCCCACCATTAATGAAGCAAGGCCCATATTCAACTTCAATAATATGGCTGTGGCTGTCCCTTCACACAACAATGCAGGGAACCAGCAATCCAAGCGCACACACCACCTCCATTCTTCCTAGAAGGTTATACACACACGCCAATATATATATATATATATATATATATATACATATTTGTATTGAATTCAGCATTCCCAGCAACAATCTGAAGTGAAAATGATGATCTGGGCTCGAGGAATTTTTGGCGTTTTCACTCTTGAGAGCGTGATTTCATGTTTTTGGTGATTAAGAATCTGGAAAATGCTCATATTTAAAAGATTTGTGTGCCTACAGTTTCATTTTGATTCATTATATAAGTAATACAGTCATCATGCTGTGCAGGGATGGATCCAAAAATCTTTAAATAGATTTTAAGTAATAATAGTATATATGCAAAGTTGAGTAAAACGGGAGAATCTTAATATTCATTTTAAGCTCCCTCATACCCCGTTTTCCTTATTTTCAACTCATTTTTATTCTCCACGAAGGTTATCTCAAAAAAATATTAAACTGCCATACTATTAAAACAAAGAAAATTCTCGATAAGGGGGTTAGAGCCCCTATTTGGATCCGTCAATATTACTATGATAATTTTTTTTAAGGATTTTTTCGCACCATACATAAGCCTTATCTAGGTTTTCAAAAGATTATTGTGATTAAAATTAATCACTTTATTTCAGCTCTCAAGCTTATGATTTATGGGTTTGTGAGATTGAAGGATTTCCTTCGTCCTAAGAGCTCACATATTTTCATTAGTATGAGACATTTTGGGATCAGATGCTCAAAAACATAATTGTGCAGGCTTGTTCGGCTCAAAGCTAGCGGGCATTATTATCCTAATATCGGAGTTTGGGGAAGCTTGAACCCATGGCCTACCGGTCACAGATAAGATATTTCACCACTACACCCCGAGCGAGGGGATCCAACATCCCCAACTTATTCTCGTAAAATGTTCTCGCATGCATACATGATGCAACAAATATTCTTACATGTCATAGAATATATTAAGATGCCACCTCTACTTGCGTTTTTCGATCCATTGGAGATGCTTAAGCTGTGAAGAAAGAATGGGGAAGGAAAATGGATTTTTTAATTAAGAGATGAATAATTAAGACAACTTTGACAAAGCTTGATATGTATTCGAAGTTAATCTTGAAGGGCTCCTTCCATCGTGGAATGAAGATAAAAAAATAAAAATGAAAATGAAAAAGATGCGTGCCTAGTGTATGTGGTCCACATTAAGAAAAAGAGAAAGAGAGAAGTAAGAGATAGGGTAAGGGAGTAATCAGGGTTTTGTTTTTATTATATTCAATGTATGTCTGTCTGTGAATTATGTATAAGTAAGGGACCACCTGTGTAAAAGTTCTCATAGGAGGGTCCCCATTGGTTGAGTGTTGTATTTGTATGGTCTCTTTAGTGGTGAATTGAAAAATGATTTTTCAAACTAAAAACGCTTTTTGTTATACTTCGAGTATCTTCATCACCTAAAAAATCACTACTAGAAATTATGCATGTCCCAACAGTGGCCACTGTTGTTAATTAATACTTATCCTGACACATGTATCTATCCTAACAGTTATCTACCATGTTGTCCCAAAAGGTGTCATGATAGGTATGACCCCTATAATAACAGTAATAGTGTCGTTATAACACAACTACTACCAACATATATTCGTGTCAGGATAGTGTATCTAATGTAACAAAATTCGCTGTTATTATAACCCAACCACTTCTCACATATTTGCCTGTTAGGAAAATCAATCTAAAGTGACTAATTACACTGTGACTAAAAATTGTTTACTTCACATATGTACCAGTTAGAAAAAATAATATATGCTAGCAAACTTCATTGTCAGCAAATTTATTTTTGCTAACAAAAAGTGTCATTAAAAACCACTGTTCATAAAATGCTAATTTTATAATTTTTAATCAATTTAAACATGAATAAAAAAAAATAATCAATTCAAGATGACTTTCAAATAACATTTACTAGAAAATATACTAAAATTCAAATAATTTCACTGGATTTTTATAACAAAAGTACTTGAAATAAAAAAAATAAAAAATAGCCATCGATTTCTAAAGTTTTAACAAAAGAAAAGTCATCCGCTCAGGTATTTGTCTCTCGGCCTCTGCTAATAATGCCCTTGCCTCATCTCTTTTTTCTTCAGCTTTATAATAACACGGCATGTTGCATCATTCTGCAATGGATGGAGTAAAATTCAGTAAACACTTAAAATCACCATTTACCAAGACAAAACATCAAGAAAAAATCTACTTAAATGTTAAGAAACAAACTAATACGAGCATTACAAAACAAAATTACTGAATTTTCATAATAGAAATAAATTAAGTCTACTAGAAAGAATTAAACTGTATGATTCAAATTAAAAAATTGAATATAAAGAAGAAGAATGATTTCATTTCAATAAAAAATTACAACGAAATATGCAAGTCTCTCTCCAATAAACGGCTTAATAACTATACAAATACTAAATTAAGTAGTCTACATTATTAATAAGTAAAATACTAAGATTTCAGAAATAACTTACTTCTAAATCTCGTGGAAGAACAATAGCCATGTTGCTGAATGTATGAAGAACTCAAACTGAGGTACAAGGAGTGCTGCAGAGATGTTGTACTGAAAGTTAGACACATATTCATAGGTCTATAAAGATGGTGCTAGATTAGAAGATTTTCTATTTACACCAATCCAATAGACTAACAGGGCCTATTGATGAAAACATCAACAAGTAAAACTGCATGGACATTGCAACATTACAAACCTTTCTTGCTACCATACTACGGAGTAGTGTTCCAGAAAACCCGTGTATTTGCCTTTGTTCTGCTCAGATATTTCTAATTAAGCAACCAAGGAGATTTAGAACCCATCTAAATGAAGAGATATAAGAAACAACAAAACAATTAGGAGTAGAAGAATAAATGTGCCATACTTCTAGTAAGAACGACAACAGTACAACCACTTGTTTGAGGTGCCATCCAAGATGGAGCAAGAGTCTAGCAGGAGATCAGATGCAAATATATGATGTAAAGAATGAATTCTTCAATAAAATAATGAACAATAATATAAATTGTAAATAATTCAAACAACTATAAGACAAACCTGATTGTTCATTTGAACTCTATTACATAATTCCCTATTAAGTTCCCAGCAGATGCTTTTATCATTGGAAATAAACAGTAATGAGAGACCAAGAAAGCAATTCGAAATTGATGCTCTTGGAGTCTGAAATTGATGTCATCTCGGTTCTCCACAGCTAAGACAAGCAAAGGGCAGTACCGAGAGACCAAGAAAGCAATTCGAAAATAAGCTTGCAGCAGAAAAATAATCAACCTTACTAAGGCATATAAACGAATACATGCAGAGCAAGAAGAATGTACAACAGCAAGATACTAAATGGCAAAAAGAATGATCAGTTAGTAACCAAAATCTTATCCACATTAAAAAAAATTAGGGACCATAATAAAAAATCTGAAATCATGCTTTTTATCGGAATATGATGATATTTTAGCAATTTTAGCCTTCTCAAGTTTTAGAATATCAGCACCAATCTCCAAGCCTCAACAAAAATCAATGACATTAGCGAGTTAATCAGAATTTAATTACTTTAAGAAAATCAATCAAGGTAGACAACATCTTTATTATTTTCAGAAGTTCCATAATCAATTTAACCGAAAACTAGAAAAAC
The DNA here is from genome assembly GCA_026898455.1 of Plectranthus barbatus. NCBI lineage: Eukaryota > Viridiplantae > Streptophyta > Magnoliopsida > Lamiales > Lamiaceae > Plectranthus > Plectranthus barbatus. Next base: position 45,985 of record JAPKLW010002803.1, on the reverse strand, counting down.
AAGACATAACACTAATGCTATAACCAAGATGCCGCAGCAAAGCCGGCGCAAGAGGAGAAACGGGGGAGCAATCATCTATGTTAAAAAAGAAGCAGTAAAAGGGGATAAAATCACCGTAGCAATCGGGATTCAGCGAACCGATCAGACACCATTGGAAGAGCCGCACAAAGATATCAGAACTCAAGGCTTCAGAACAGCAGTTCCAAGGGATTCATCGCTCATATTCTCTTGTAGAATGGAGTCCGAGTGCTGCAAAAGCTTTCTATTCCACAATGCATGGCACATGATTAAAAGGGAATCAACATAGCCTTTTACTAAAGCTAAACTATGAGCAGATGATAAGTGAAATATAGCGACCAACTTGGGAATTGCCATCAATGGCCCAAAATAATGCAACAATTAAGAAGAAGCAGGTTAAGCTAAACCATCAGAATAACAGGATTAATCATACAACACCTTATCTACCTTTCCTTATAACTTCTTGAATCTGATACATATTGTCCCCCCCTACTCTGTGAAGATTCTATTTCAAGATTATTCAGCCGAGACAAATGTTCAATCAAAACATTGGTAAATCAGAATTACTCAAACAGTTACAATAACTTATCACTAGACACAAGTCCACCAACCTTTTTTTTTTTTCTTTTTTGAATTGAAACTTTTTCCATTCACATGACAAGGCAATTTAAATGCAGCACATTCAACTCATCCCTATAAGCTTTGTTCTTCAATGTTTTTGTAATACTGGCCGAGTAAGAATTCTCAATTAGTGAAAACATATTTCTCCAATTTGATTATTATGACTTGTAGCGTGAAAACAACAATAACAAACATACTAGACAGTCTAAATTCCTAAAAGTACTGTTCTAGAATATTTTCATCCTCTGCAAAATATTCACGTTATAAACATCCTTTTTCTTTTTCTTTTTTTTTGATAAAAAGAAACAGCCATAGTGAGTACCTGGAGTGACATTTAGGGCTTCAATCCCCTTCTTCGTACATTGGAGAACTCCTTTTCCCACACAGTCGAATCGAACAAGGAAACGTTGAAGTGGAGGCGTTTGGTGGGCTGAAACACCAGAAAATCTCCAAACAACAGGATCTGAGCATCATAATAAGATTCAAAGGGCACCGAATCTAAAATCATATTCACTTCAATCGCCAAATTGATGAACTCTCATCCTTCAATCGCCACACTCTCCCATCTTTCCAAGCATTTTAATTGAAATTTCAAATGGCGCATGCACCAGAATTCGACAAAGAAGCCCTTGAACAGGCTGAGATGAAAAATTTATACGAGTATCGAAGAAAAGTGGTCGAGATAGAGTAGCGGTTTTGAATTTCTGGCGTTGGAGAAGCAGAGGTTTTACATCTCAATCAATTGAAATAAGAGAGGGTTTATTATTTCTTAATTTTTGACTATTTTTTTTTAATTTCTCTAAAGACCTATTCTCACACAATATGATATTAGAATAAAAAATAGAGGGAAATTATTCACACCAAAATCAAAATTTCCCTCTACTATTTCATTTTAGAAGGGTATTTTTTATGACACTCTACATGCACTGTTAGGTAAAATACATATATATAGTTTTTTCTAGTTTTTAATATTAAAACTTTTTTTTTGATATATTAAGCACAAGTTTTTCCTAACACCTGTTATAATAAATATAGTATCATTACATTTTTTGCTGTGTGTCAAGAAATAGGTGTCACTATATGTCAAATTTCTAGTAGTGAATATATGATTTATACAAGTAGAGGAGGGATCATATGATAATAAATAAGTATATTAAAAATAAGAATGAATCTCATTCATTAGATCAAATTAAATCAATCGCTGATATCTAATCAAGCAACATCTAAAACACAGTCAAACAACATTGTAAAAGTAATCAAACGACTTTATCATTTTATCACGGGATCAATTTTTATTACAGGATCCAATCCCCAAGTAGAGGAGGGATCATATGAAAATTAATATGAAATCATCTAAATGAACTAAGAAATATCAAATTTATAAAAAAAATTATTAATTAATTATTATAAATAAATAGAAGAATACTTATCTTTTAAGTTTAACCATCCATATAAAAAACTACCATCTTAAAGAAACTAGACATGCACAAAAATTAATTTTATATATAGCAATAAGAAAATATTAATTTATTATAACTATTTATTTTTAAAAATAAACGAATAATAATATGTATTATATAATTGAGTTTTTTATAAGTACTATATATTTTTCTACCGTGAAATATTTTAATGAACTTATATTTTTTTAGGATTAACATTTAGAAGCTAGTTTGTTATAAATCATTAATAATAATAATAAATAAAAAAAGATGACGAGAAAATAAGCTTGACTCGTTAAAAACCTAAAGGCTTATCCCTAGAATTGCTTACTATAAAAATGATTGAGGTTATTTGTGTCGAGTATTGCAAAATATCTAATAATTTATCTTAATTTTTTATCATACTATATATTGATGGTAAAATCACATGGTGGAAAAAAGCTACCATTAAAATTATTAGTCTTGTTGGTGGAAATCTTTGAGAAACGTGATTATGTTTAGAAAATTTATATATGTTCTTAATATTGAATTTGATTTTTCACATTCTCCGGCCTTTGATTGTCTTTTATTAATTAAGGTGGGAATTTATTTTGCCCACTCCAAAAGTCCTTTTGTGCTCTATAAATAGAGATTGTTTTTTCTCATTTATAACACACCTCAAAAGCTCTCTTCTCTCCTCTCTTGAGTTCTTTAGTTCTCAAGTCTCTTTTAGTGGCCTAGGCTTGTTTTTGATGATAGAGGGAAGACACAAGTTCGAGTTCGGCGAAAGCGATTTTCGAGTGTGCTTCAGTTTTCACTATAAGGCATTGTATCTTAGGAGAAATATGTTCGTGGTATATATATGTAGCACACACCGGAGAGAATGAATCTGTTTTAAGGAAGTGTGTACTTCACATACCTCAAATTTGATGAAGGTTTCATACGTAGAGGGTATATTTAATTTGTTGATGTAATCTTCAACTTTGTAATTACTCTTGATAATAATATTACACCTCTTTGTGTACTTTTGCAATGATTACTAATTAACAATCTTAAAACAAATTATAGTTGCATGAAGAAAAAGTTTAGTACAGTACTATTATTGTACGTTATTATAGTGAATCTCACTTAGTCCATTTTATTGTAGTAATGGAAAATATTGACCACACTTCCTCGAGCAATGAGTTGTATCCCCGTTGTATCCCAAATGTGACAATTTGCCTGATTCAGGTGCTCTTGGAGCAATTGAACTTAATTATTGGTGGTGGTGTTGCGGCTACGGTCGGGAATGAGACCGTTGGTCGAATTCCAAATAGAGCACATGTGACAACTAAAATGGTTTTGGTTACTATGTTAGTGAGCCATGCTGAAAAGTCTAAGAAGTTAAATGGGTTTAACTTCAAGCAATGGCAACAAAAGATGTTCTACTTGAAAACTCTTGGCCTAGCTCAGTTTCTGACCCAAGAAAACTTCTACTGTCGCGCCTTCAAATCGGGCCTATGCAACAGACCCACGTGCGAACCATACATGATAAGGGTTTTAGTGGTTTTGATTTGTAATCATTTATTAAATAGTAGAAGCAAAAGACATATTGTTTGGACATGAAGAATTCAAATTCAATACTTGAGAAATATGACTTGGAAAGATATCAAATGAAATTCTTTAATAACAATTTCCGATCTTCATTTAAATAATAGCGAAAGCAATTGAAGTTTATCTAAAGAACATGAATTTAATTTGAAGAAAGGAATTTAAATCCAAATGATAAATAAAAGACCAAGTGTAGCAGAATCATTATGAAGTATTTATAATTGAAGCGTGGGAAACAACGAATAACAATGGAGTTTCAAATAATGAACTCCACGCGGATCTTACGCCAAGTACGACTTGAAAACAATTAATTAGCATGAACAAATGAATGGGTACTATGTATGAAGACATAGTCCTTTAAGCCTCGATACCGAATGACCATCAAATTAATCACCAAGGGAAACATGCCACGTGAATCAATTTAGATCATGCCAAATAAGTTCAATCATCAAGAAAATAATTCCAAGTATTGGCTTCAAATAAATTTACAACCAAAAGGAGTTTACATATATCAATGAGTATGTAAGGCTATCATCATGCGAAAGAAAAGGGGAAGGTCCAGTAATAGCCCAAAAGGTTACATTAAAACAAGGTTTACATTTAGTAGTCTTCTTCCCACTTTTACCGCAATGTCGCCGCCACCACCATCACCTTGTACCTTCATGTGGGGAAAACACACACACATGGGCTGAGTACTCCGTGTACCCAGTGTTCACGGTGTCCCGAAAACCGAATACATATATATGATGAAATCACCGTTTCACACAAGCATCACATAAGGATTTTATTGAAATCAAACTTATGCATGCTCAAAACGATTTTACCTCACATGGGATATCCCACTCATTTTGTGGTGCATTTCAAAATCAACGATCAAATAGTTCACATAATTTGCATGATTCACGCATAAGGGTTACAACTCATTCACTCCTCCTTATTTTTCCATTTCTCCTGATAAGAGGGTGATCGTGTCCCTCCTCCTTATCTCTCCCCAATGCTCGTGGCATTGCAATAATGACAAGCACCAAAACAATTTAACGGTGACACAATGCTTTTAAAAACAAAATCATTTATTTTCAATTTCGAAAATCATTTTGAAAAGCAAAGCAATAAGGAAATAGGATAAAGTGGTGCCCACCTTATGGCTTATGTAATAGTTGATCACTTTGTACCACTAGTTGATGCCTCTTTGCCACAATAACCAACACCTAGATTATAACACTAAATTACTAGGTGTGTTCATTTAACTTCATGCATGCTTCACATATGTTTAACTGATCTAATTCATTTAGCATGCTTCAAGTAATTACCTCATACATAGGTTCAACATATTAGTCATGCTAGCTAGTAATCATTTAACATGCAAGCTTGTATGCATCATGCTCTTTCAATTTAATTAACATGCTCAACAGTCATGCATATATTATCACATGAGTTCTTCTAGTCTTCCTTGATCATTTACATGCTCATGAACTTACAATATTAACTCTTGTGGCTTTCATGCTTGTTTTAAAGGTGTATGCAATGAGATTCTCTAACATGTTTAAGTCCTATAACTAAATGCATATAATTGACTTAAAATTATGTAAAACAATTTGAAAATATTATCCAGCTCTGAAAACATGTTAATGTTCAAAAAAATAATTGGATGCAATTTAGTTACATTTCATGACCTATAACCTAAAAGACTTCTATTTATGCATTCTAGAAAATATCATTTTCAAAACAATGCGATTAAAATCTACAGGAAATTAATATGTGAAATTTTACATGAAGAAACTAGGTTTTTAAATGTATATGCTCCAATTGACGGTTTGTGAAAATCATTTTTCGTTTGAGAGATATGGGCTGTGGAAGATTGGATTTCTTGGGCATTTTTGCTACGAGTTTGAAAACAAGGTACAACTTTAAAAATTAATTGTGACTAAAATACATATGATAATGACTTCAAAATTATACAAACTTTATGATGTGTTTAGGATCTATAAATTAATTTTGAGAACTTTCTGAAATTCCTAAGTACAGTTTCAAAAACCATTTTCAAAATGTGAAACAGATTGACACACAATTTTGCAGAGTGCATAACTTTCTAACCACATAGCATTTTGACATGAAACCAAAGCCACAATATTCCTAACACATTCAAGTATAGAATATTTAAATTTCATACCAATAAGGTTCCATTTTTCCCATCTTCCATAGCCAAATTTCTCTGTACATGTCACAATTTACCAACAACAAGCATAGTAGTTCATATATTCAACTAGCTCGTGGCTAGACATCATGTATTCTCATTTTCAGACATCAACATGATCTCAAATTGATTTTAAAGCATATATTTCAAATTAGAGCAAGCATATAAACATTATAGCAACAACAAGCAACAACATGTCAAGCATTGGCCATCAAGTATGCATATTATCAACCCTAGTTCATCAAATGAGCTAAAAATCAACTAGGGGTTTCTTGATCATGCATGAAACCTTGTAATCATACTTAAGAGGATCTAAAGAGGGTAAATAAGGGGTTACTTGAGAGGTTTAGGTTCAGATTTGGGCTCTGTCCTTTAAAACTCGAAAATGGTCTCCTCTTGCTAGATCTTGATGCTTTCTTGCTCCAAGCTTCTCGTACACCTTTAGGTCTACTTCATGGATCTTCAATTTCCAGCCTAGGTTGAATCTTCAATGTTGGTATATGATAGGGCTTTTGGGTTTAATAGATAGAGGAAGGTGTGAGGGTGAGTTTGGTATAAAATGGTGGTGATTTGAGGTGGTTTGAGGTAGTTTATGTATGTAGGAGTGTGGTTGCCATGGAAGCTTCAACAATGGAGGTTGGGGGTGTTCAACAATTAATAAACCTTTTGAGCTGCTCAGGGAATGTCACCATTTTATACTGGATGTGGTTACTGTTGTGTGCTATAGTATTACTACAGAACCGATGTGCAAGTATACACAATTCACAAGTAATACAGTCAAGTGAGACCAGATATCGAACCCAAGGGAGTGAGTTTCTAAATCGTGCACTAGGAATTGCTTGTAATTGGAAGGATGTTTTTATCTAACTTCTAGTCAAAACATAAATATGCATAAACTATAATTCCAAATAAAACCAAGATCAACAATTGTTGGTCCCGGATTATCAGGGTATAACTTGGCAGCGGAAAATGTGTTAATTCGTTTCTTGCGCTCTGCTGGTTACTCAGCTGACTGGGACCTTGTCAGCTGGTAAGTCAACTGGCACTCTGAGTACTCAGCTGACTGGCGACTGGCTCGTCAGCTGGTAGCTCAAGACTTAGAATATTTTAGGCCTTGTTTGCACAGTTATATCAGTTTTCAGATATACACCAGCACTTGGGTGCTGGGTTTTAAATCAGTATGAAATGCAGAAAGCTGATAAAAGACAAAGGATTTATAGTGGTTCGATCAACTGATCTACGTCCACTCTCCAGTCGTAGCACTGGAAATTTCACTAAGAGTAATCGGGTACAAGC
>JAPKLW010002803.1:27312-38838 GCA_026898455.1 Plectranthus barbatus | reverse complement strand
GAACTGGTGTCTTGAACTGATAGACTTTAAGGTATCCTCCCTTAAAGTCATGCTTTGTCAGTTTATTCCTCAGACGAATCTTCTTTTTGTCTCTAAGACTCTGGGAGAGCGAATCTAAAATTCTGCTGGTAACATCCGACTGGTAGAACATTCTGGTGATCTTGTGCTGGCAGTCTCTGCTGGTGACTTGCGCTGGCACAATCTAAGTCTACCAATATGTCTGATGTTAACTCTTGGAATCTCCCATGACTGGTGGCTTCACCGCTGGTGAACAGTGTCAGTGAGAACACCTATTCTGCTGATAAGGTTTGTCAGCTCCCTGCTGATGAAAACCTTCCCAACTGGTGAACAGTAGCCAGTCATTAGCTCTTCTCATGCTGATGAACAGTGTCAGCACGAGTCTTGTCAGTCGCTTGCTGGTGAGACTTTTATCAACTGGTAAGTACATCTCATGCTGGTGAACAGTAGCCAGCATGAGTCTTGATCAGCTGCGACTTACAACTCAAAAGACCTAAACAGGACTTTACATTTGAGATCTAGAGCTATCTAGAGACAACTGACGCTGGTAGGACTTAGGATTTGATCCACCAAAACACCAAACTAGAATCTAAACAAGTAGCTACTGGGGAGAGGAAACTTAGCCAAATTTCCCAACAACAATATTTCCTCGTTCCATAAAATAAACATGTATCAAATAACCTGGTTCACAAATAATAAAAAGAGGCACACTCGGGTCATGGAATACAATTCACTTATGCTTTCTCATATGATAGAGCTTCTGTCTCGCATTCAACTGAACCTTAGAACTTTCCTTAACCTGCCTAGCGAACTGTCGTCCCACTAGATCTACACTATTCTACCAGGTTTCATATGTCTATGCCTACCACAGTATTCAAGTGATTAACCCAATACATCTAGCCCTTTCAAGTTGTATCATCTCATATGTCTATGGGATTAACACAATTATCTAAGATCCCCTCGGCCTATTTTACCTTTCGGTCTCTATAGGTGATGGGTTTCTTTCCACTATCGTGCTCGAGAAACGATTAAAAACAAGATCGAAGATAAGTTCAGTCATACGAAACATGATTCTAACATATAATCAAGCAATAGTGTTTTGTTCCACCACTCAAGTGCTAAATAGAGTTAGCTCATACTTGAAAAAGGAATAAATGAAAGTACAAGATCATTCATCATCAAAATACAACTCGAAGTTCTAAAAAAAACTAAAGACGATGATCCTTCTTGCTCCGATTACTTCCTTTCCAAGCTAGTTTTTCCAATCACCGTCCACTCCTTCCGTTCGTGTGTTCTCTACGAGTGTTCTCTCCTTTGTTGATATTTTTGCATTACTTTTTCCAAAGTCGTCGATCTCCTCACTCTCCTCCAAGATGCTTCCACGTGTGAGGATGTCACTATTTCATCCAGACAAAAGTTCAGTCCCCTTTTGCGACACCTGTCCCCCCAGCAGACAAGATCAAAAAGGACCTTTATCCTTGTCTCCAAATGGTCCCGGAGAGAGAAAGTCTTCTTCCTTCTATTCATGCATCTCCCATGCTCGAGCATATCCTCTAACAACATGCGGCAAAAAATCTTTAGCATTCCGAACCTGATCAAAACTTCACCAAAAGCTTGCAAAAACTTATTAAAACTTGCGTAAGTTAAAATACCATGATCTATTTACAAATAAGCAAAAACAAGAAAAAGGAATTTGATTACTAAGCATCTTATTCAAAACAACATCTAAAGTTCATAAGAAGAGATCAAAAGATAACTCTTTATGAGAGTTATCACCCCCCAAACTTAAGATGTTGCTTGTCCTCAAGCAACTAAAATAAACTCAACTAACATAAACCAAAGTTCACAAGTAATAAGCTAGAATAGTTTATCTCCTCTTTATGAAGCCCTCAACAAAAGTCGAAAAGAAGGCATGAATGATAATTCTCTTGATTGTTCAACTTCAGTCCTCCTTCTTTGCAAAGTTTAACAATATACACTCATTCCAATCTTACAATTCAAAGTCCACAAAAAGAGAAATCAGATTTCAAGAAAACCAAATCATAGCTGAGCTTAACCTTAACTACTTATTCAAGACTCAATGCTCATCAATGCCATTTTTTCTTTTCCTACCCATTCATTCTCTCTTGTTCTCCACTAATAGGCTTCACATCCCACCTAGATCAAAAGGACTTCACGGCTTCTAATGTTAGGCCAAGGTTCAAGGTGAGAAAATTTGGATAGAGTGACTTAAGTCTAGAGGCATTGTCCTTCTTATTCTAACCTGACCTGCTTTATTCTAATCTTCCAACTTTTTTTTTCTTTTTTCTTTTTTTTTTTCAGCAATTTGCTATTGCTATATCACTTGGCTAAATCCTCAATAGATAATGTGGACATCAGCCTTATTTCATACACACATTTTTTTTTCAGGCCAAAATGCCTATCTTTTTCATTATTTTCAAAAGGTAAAAGGCCTAAGGAAGACACTTCAAATGGAAGTGGTACCCCCCAAACTTTGAACATAACATTGTCCTCAATGTTAGAATAGAATTAAGTTGGCACAACCCTCTAGACTGGGACGTGTATGGGATTTGGCTTAACATAAAGTAGGTGTAAACAAGAAAAGGCTCAAGCTCAAAATCTAGGTGCAAAAGGAATATTCAACATAGCCAATGAATCTTCTGAAGGCACAAAGATCAAGCAACTGCCTTAATCATCTCTAAGTGGTATATTCAGACCTAATTTGTTTTGACCAAGATTGAACTAAGGGTAGATGGCATTTCAAAATTTGAAATTCATGACGCAGTACCAGCTAAGCTCAAGCAAATGTCCAGCATATCAGGTTTTTTTCAAAAACAACAAAGAATTCAAACTTTGTCTCGCAGATCACGTTTTCATGTACACAGCTAAACAGTGAAAGTAGACGAGGATTGACTCTCAACAATCGAGATCATAACCAAGCATGCATGAGAAAGAGCAAGGAAAAAAAAGAGACATCATAGGGCAAGAGGAGATCACACTACTAGACTTAAAACTTATTATTATAAAACCAAACGAAACTTCATGCTTTAACATGTGATAAGCATGAAGTTCGGACACCCATTCAACAAAAACTAAGGACCATAATCATAAAAACAGAAACAACATAAACGAAATCAGAAATTGTTTTTGCAAAAGCTTAAAGAGATTAGAGAGGACCCTGTTCGTCAAACTGAAGCACCAGCAGCCGTCTTCTTCTTCACACGATCACCCTTCTTCTTCAACAACCTGGCTGTTTGTGCTTTGATTTTTAGCAGCACCTTGTGCATCATCCTGAACCCTTTCAACAGCTTCACTTGCTTCGCTTTGATCTTTGACAGTTCACTCTGCAGAGCTTCTATTGCGTCGCTTGCCACAGAAGTCTCCTCCCCTTGAGCTTGGGCTTGTGCTTGAGCATGGTGCTTCGTCACGTGAGGAATGTTGAAGTAGCTTTTTGCGATGCTCCTCGGCTCCTCAGAGTGGAAGGGAACTCCTGCCCGCTTGCAAAGCTCAGAAATTAGCGAAGGGCAAAAGAGCCCAACCTTTTTGGAAGCTTGCACGCATATTGAATCGATGATGAACAGTGCAATGTCAATCGGGTCGCCCTTCACAATCGCGGCCACCATTAGGATTCGATCCTGTCCCACCAAGGTGTTGTGGGTTGTTGAGCTAATTTTGTTCCTCAAAAAGTGAATCCACGTGTTGGCTTCAGTCGTCAAGAAGCTGGCCAAAGCAGAGAGGTTATCCTTTGTTTCATCCACCCAACGTGCGCCTGGCACCGATACAACGCTCAGAGCCTCATCCAACTGCTCCTTCGTGGCTTAATTCAATAAATCAATGAAAGTATCGGCTTGTGGTGGATGCATGTCGTAAACAGCGTGTACTGTTCTGGGGTTCAAAACCACCTCCTTTCCTCTGACAGTTGCCCTAATCTCACAGTCCACACTCGCAGACTGCTCGCAATTGGCGTAAAAATCCCTAACCAAAGCGATAACCGGTGCAGGCTGCATAATCACAAAGGGTTCCCACCCTTGTTGCTCGACACTTCTGAGTATCTTTTCAGTCAGCTTAGAAAGGTCCTTGAATCCCCTTTCCAGATTAAATTTGCGGCTTGCAAGCTCTTGCATCCTTGCCTTATGCAGCTTCGAAGAAAATTTTGGAATTCTGTCAATTTCCTCTGCAGACAAATCAACAACCTTGGCCTTTCCATGCTTAATCTCTCTCTTCCTTTCGTTGTCTGATTTCTTTACTGAACTCTCACCTACTTCCTTGACTGCCACTTCTTTTACACGCCTTCCCATTTTCTTGCTTCTCAAAATCCCTTTAGCATCCTCTACAGTCTCAACTCGCTTCCTCTTCCTATATGTTGCATTCTTCTCAGATGCAGTTTTCTTCCCTTTGGTAGTTTGCTGTCCATCAGATGTGGCTGCTTGCTCGTTGGATGTTGTAGTATTTGTTGCTTCAGCTTCTTCTTCAGCCGGGGTGCTCTCACTCACTGCTTTTTCCTCAGCAGGGGGTTGATTCTGGGTCTCCAAACCTTCCTGAGCACCGGGCTCACTTTCTACTTCAGGCTCTTTAGACTGGCCTTTCTCTGCTTCCTCTGCACTCACTTCTTCGTCCTCTAGTTGTTCGGATCCCTGTTCTGCTTCCGGCTCTTCAGACTGGCCTTCCGCACTTTCCTCTGCCTCTGATTCCACACCTTCAAATTGCTCGGCCTCTTTCTCAGCAATCATTTCTGCCTCGGGTTTCTTCACAATATCAGGATCAAGTTTGGATGTAGCTGCATCAACCAAGTCCATCAGACTCCCTTTCTTGGGCTTGGTGTTTGTGGTCTTTAGTTTCTTCACTGGTTCATCTGGGATTTCAATTGGGTTCTCTGCGCTGGTGGGAGGTAACCTTGCATTCCTCTGAGCCATAATCGAGGCAGCAGCCCTACTTGACCTTCTCAATATTTGAGCAGGCTCTGGCTTCTTTGCCTTTTTGGTAGCCTTGGGTTTTGGTAAAGCGGGACTGGCTTTCTCCGGTGTAGCTTCAGGGGATTCAACGTTCATCCCTGGTCGCTTCTTTCCACTTTGCTTAGTCCTCATATGTAGATCTACAAAAAGCATATTTTCAGACCCCAAGAACAAAATTTTGCTACAGTATGAATGAATACTCCAAGAGTGAAATTTGGCATTCGACTGCTCTGGGTTTCCTTTAACACATCAACAATCCACCCCCAAACTTTGAGTTCACTCAAAGTTTCTCACAACAGATTAAACACCAGTTCGAAATTTGAAATCATTTTAAGCCCAAGCGCAAACTTGTCAGACTATCCTGTCAGAACTACTGCATGCGACTCGCAATGATCGCAGAAACACAGAAAATTTTTCTATCTCTATTCAAGTTCATGGGTTTTAAAAATCATGCAAACAAAGAATTTTTACCCATTCCCAAGACAACAAATCAATAAGAACTTCAGTAACAAGAACATACCAGCCATTCTAAGTCGCGAAATCAACCAAGAAACATGGAACAACCAAGTTCGAGAGTATGAACACCCTGAGGCAAAAGAGTGAAGAGAATTGAAGAATTTGGACCTGTTGTTCGACAAATCTTTTTTATTTGTGCACGGGATTTCCTGGTTTCTTCTGCTCAATTGCTAAAGACGGAGTGCTTTTAAACAATTTAAACAATATGTACATAATATATATAACTCCACTTTAAGCAAAAATCGGCACAAGAAATAAGGAAATCCTTTCGACTTCCCTTGATTAGACACATCCCTTTCTTTTCAATTTAAAAAGTAAGTTTCCAAAACTGTTTTTCCTAGGGATAACCGCACTCTCTCTCCTCAACGGCTATTGTGTGTAATCCTCATCCACATATTTTCCAACATTGCTATTTTTTTTGTTTTCTTTTTATTTATTTTTATTATAGGATAAACATAGAATAATTAAGCCCGAATTACTTAAACAAAATTCCCAATTTATTCTAAGTAACTAAATCGAATCAACTCAACACTAATGATTTTCACAGGCTGCAGCATCCGACTATACTAAGACTAAATCAAAATAAGCTTAAATTTAACCAGGCAAGAAATTTAATGCAGAATTAAAATAAACATCCTAAGCTACCACCACATGCTTCATCTAATCCTCATGATAGCTTAGGTTACCTCAACTTCAGGGTTCTTCCAATATGAAAGAAGCTTTCAGCTTGCTCCAGCCTCTTTCATGGTATTGCTTTACCCTCTGTCCATTGACCTTAAAAGTACTCCCTGTGCCTTCATCTTTCAGTTCCACAGCTCCATGTGGATAAATCTCCACCAAAGTGAAAGGTCCTGACCATCTGGACTTGAGCTTCCCTGGAAATAGCCTTAGCCTAGCATTGAAAAGTAGAACCTGCTGTCCTTCTTCCAAGTTTCTGTTTACAATCTTGATGTCATGCCATCTCTTCACTTTTTCCTTGTATATCTTTGCATTTTCATAGCTTTGCATCCTCAATTCTTCCAGTTCATTAAGCTGCAACATTCTCTTTTCCCCACTTGCCTTAGGGTCAAAATTCAATTTCCTGGTGGCCCAAAATGCCTTATGCTCCATCTCCAGAGGCAAATGACAAGCTTTCCCGAATACAATCATGTAAGGAGACATCCCCAAAGGTGTTTTGTAAGCTGTCCGGTAAGCCCACAACGAATCATCTAAGTGCTTGGACCAGTCCTTCCTTGTGGTATTCACCACCTTTTCTAGCACACTTTTTACCTCTCTGTTTGACAACTCAGCCAATCCATTGGTTTGTGGGTGATAAGCAGTTGAAACTTTGTGGTTAATGTTGTACTTGGCTAACAGAGCAGCCAAACTTTTATTAATGAAATGTGTTCCCTCATCACTGATGATTGCCCTTGGTGTTCCAAACCTTGTGAAGATGTTCTTGTGCAAGAACTTAATGATAGTGCCAGCATCATTGTGAGCACAAGCACAGGCTTCCACCCACCTAGATACATAGTTAACAACTAGCGAAATATATTCATTTCCTAAAGAGGATGGAAATGGCCCCATGAAATCCATACCCCACACATCAAATAGTTCAACTTCCACTATATTATTCAGAGGCATAGCATTCTTGGCTGGTAAATTCCCCACTCTTTGGCATCTGTCACTGTTCTTCACAAACTTAAAAGCATCTTTGAAGATCCCTGGCCAGTAGAACCCTGACTGCAACACCTTGGCTGTTGTTCTCTGTCCCCCAAAATGCCCTCCATATGCTAAAGCATGACATTCATTCAAAATATCTGGAATCTTATTATCTGGGACACATCTTCTGAAAATCTGATCAGGGCCTAGCCTATACAGAGTTGGATCATCCCAATAATAGAACTTTGCATCATGTAGAAACCTCTTCAAATGCTGTCCATGCAAACCATAGGGTTTTCGGCCTGTAGCAAGATAATTTGCAAAGTCTGCAAACCAAGGTGCATCTTCCTTGCATGCCATAAGCTGTTCATATGGAAAAGCATCATTAATATGTGCTGTGTCATCCACTCTAAATTGATTTTCCAATCTTGACAAATGATCAGCAATTTGATTCTCTGTTCCTTTTCTATCTTTAATTTCCAGATCAAATTCTTGCAGGAGAAGTATCCATCTAATGAGCCTTGGTTTTGCATATTTCTTAGCCATTAAGTACTTGATTGCAGAATGATCAGTGAATACTATTACCTTGGCTCCAACTAGATACGATCTGAACTTGTCAAAAGCAAATACCACTGCCAACAGCTCTTTTTCTGTAGTGGTATAGTTTCTTTCTGCTCCATCCATTGTCTTGCTAGCATAGTATATGGATTTGAAATTTTTATCCTTTCTCTGCCCTAACACTGCTCCAACTGCATAATTACTTGCATCATACATCAGCTCAAAGGGTTCATCCCAATTTGGTGGTTGCATTACAGGAGCTGTGACAAGTGCAGCTTTAAACTTGGTAAATGCCTTCATACACTCACTGCTGAAATCAAACTTCCTGTCTTGTTCTAGCAGTTCTGACAGTGGCTTGGCTATCTTGGAAAAATCCTTGATAAACCTTCTATAAAAACCGGCATGACCCAAGAAGCTTCTAACTGCTTTAATTGAGTTTAGAATTGGCATCTTATCAATGACTTCAATTTTTCCAGCGTCAACTTCAATACCCTTGCCTGAAATTTTGTGCCCTAATACTACCCCTTGCTGCACCATGAAACAACATTTCTCCCAGTTTAAAACTAGCTGTGACCTCTCACATAACTGAATAACTTTTTCACGATTTCCCAGACAAGTATTAAAGTCTCTTCCAAAGACTGAGAAGTCATCCATGAACACCTCTAGCCCGTTTTCAATCATTTCAGAAAATATGAAGATCATGCAACGCTGGAAAGTTGCTGGAGCATTACAGAGGCCAAATGGCATTCTTCTGAATGCAAATGTTCCATAAAGGCAAGTGAATGTAGTCAAACTCTGATGTTCTGGGGCTATTGCTATCTGATGGTACCCAGAATATCGATCCAAAAGGCAGTAGTAGTTCTGACCAGCCAATCTGTCTAGCATCTGATCTACAAAGGGCAGTGGAGAGTGATCCTTTCTGGTGGCATCATTCAATTTCCTGTAATCTATGCAAATTCTCCACCCAGAAACTGTCCTTGTAGCTATAATCTTATTCTTCTCATTTTGTACCACAGTGACTCCTCCTTTCTTAGGTACACACTGCGCTGGACTCACCCATGAACTGTCTGATATAGGAAAAATGATCCCTGCATCCAACCATTTGATTATTTCTTTCTTCACAACCTCCTTCATGTTAGGGTTGAGCCTTCTTGTGGCTGCACTGAATTCTTGCTTCCATCTTCCAACAATATCTTATGCATGCAAATTGTAGGGCTGATTCCCTTAATATCTGATATAGTCCACCCAATTGCTCGTTTGTGTTTCTTAAGCATGTGCATCAACTTCTGTTCATCCTCATCTTTCAAATTAGAAGCAATTATCACAGGTAGAGTGTCTGCTTCCCCCAAGTACACATATTTCAAGTGATTTGGTAAATGCTTAAGTACCAATTCAGGGGGTTCTTCAAGAGAAGTCTTCGGCTCCTTTTGTTCCCTATTCATAAGATTCAGTGATTCGAAATTGGATTTATACCCCCCCCAAACTTTGCACCATGCTCTACCCATGCTACAGCATTTCCACCAGATATGTCCTCATTTTCACATCCTTCATGTTGCAGTTCTTCCACATGCTCCTCTATTACTGACTCCAATATTCCAATGGTGAAACAGTCTTCTGATTCATCTGGTAACTTTATGGTATTGTACAGGTTAAAAGTAGCCTGCTCTTCATGAACTCTCATGATCAGCTCCCCTTTTCCACATCAATCAATGTTCTCCCTGTGGCTAAAAAGGGTCATCCCAGAATAATGGGTACCTCTCTGTCAGCTTCATAATCTAGGATGATAAAATCTGCGGGAAAGATAAACTTATCTACTCTAATCAGTACATCTTCAATCTTTCCCTCTGGATGAACAGTTGATCTATCTGCAAGTTGCAAAGTGATGGTTGTTGGTCTTGCTCCTCCTATACCCAGCTTCTTAAAAATTGAAAGTGGCATTAAGTTTACACTGGCTCCCAGATCACAGAGTGCTCTTCCCTCATCTCTTCCTCCAATTGAACAGGGGATGGTAAAACTACCTGGATCCTTTAGCTTTGCTGGAATTTGCCTCCTCAAGGGTCCACTGACTTCTTCAAATAGGGACACAGCCTCAAACTCCTTCAGCCTTTTCTTTTTAGTCAGAATGTCCTTCAGAAATTTTACATAAGTTGGCATTTGTTCCAGAGCATCCACTAGAGGTACATTGATGTGGATTTGTTTGAGCATGTCCAAGAACTTCTTGAATTACTCCTCTTCTTTCTGCTTTTTAAATATGACAGGGAATGGTGGTTGAGGTAGATTGTAGTCATCTTCCACCGATTTCCTTTTGTTGTTAAGTACATTTCCCTCAGGAGCTTCAACAGACTTTTCTTGGTTTACCAACTCCTCATTGATCACTGGATAAGCTTCTTTGATGGGAGCTTTTCCTTCTCTCTGTGTTTTAGTTCCAATCTGAACCTCTTTTTCAGATAACTCCACCTCTTTCTGATGTGCCTCAGCAGGTCTCTCATCAATCTGCTTCCCACTTCTCAAAGTTACCACTTTTCACTGCTCATTTCCCCCTCTTGGGTTCTCTGTGTTACTAGGTAAACTCCCCTATGGTCTATTCCTGATATTATTGGCTAGCTATCCCATTTGAACTTCAAGATTTCTCAATGAAGAAGCTTGACTCTGTATCAAAGCATCCTGGCTTTTCAGCCTCACTTCATTTTTGGCCATGAATTCCTTCATCATTTTTTCCATGGATTTCTCAGGTTTCTGAGGTGGTGCCTCCAAACTTTGCTGCTGACCACTCTGTTGTTGATTGGTCTGGTGCTGGTTATACTGTTGTTCGTTATATCCTCCTTTGTTAAAGTTATTATGCTGGTCCCGTGCTCCAGCATTTTGATTTCCTTGCCCAGACCATGAGAAATTGGGATTGTTCCTCCACCCTGCAGTGTAGGTATTAGAATAAGGATTGTTATTCCCCTGGTACTGTTGAGGTCTGTTTCCCATGTAACAAATAGATGCTGGGTTTGAAGGGCATTCCTCAAACTGATGACCTTCTCCATAGTAGATGCAGCTTAAAACCATAGCGGTTTCTGTTAGCATTGAAGAAGACATTGCTTGACTGGTATTCTTCTCAATATTCTTCATGGTTGCTCCTAAAGCTTCCATTTGTGCAGTGAGAGCTTTCATAGGATCAACTTCCAGAACCCTGATAAGTTCATTATTTCACTCACTTATCTATATTATTTTTATATTATTTTATGTAGTTTTATTGAGTTTATATATATATTTTATGCATGATGTTAATATTAGGTGGTATTAGGCGTATTTTGGTATCTGTGCAGGTTTTTAGGCTTAAACCCACGAGAAAACCGTTCCGAAAGCAGTAACGTGTAAGAGTAGCAATGAAGAGTTCTTCCACAAGAGGAATTCGAGCTATTGGTGCATGGAAATGGATGATGCTTTGAGTTAGCTTTCCAACGCAACTGGAATCGGGTCAATCGAAGTTCGGAAGAGGAAGTTATGGCCAAAACTGTGAGACCGCGCAGACGAGGCAAAGAAGGCACAATGCTCGACGAGGGGAAAAGGATGATCGACGGAAGCAAAGGCCGCGTCGATCGCTGTCAATGCTCGTCGATCGACGAAGATGTTTCAGGAACAGTGATCGATGCCAGAAAGCCACGATCGACGTGGACCTGCTGGCGCGGGAAATTGGCTGAATTCGAGATTTTTCATATCTTTAGCCCTAGATTTGATATGATACACCTCCACCTCTATATATATCCTTGTAATTTCGATTTTTAGGTGTGCTTCATTCCAGATTTCAGATTTTGAGAGATTCCAAGAGTTTTTTAGGTTTATGTTTGAAGATATA
>JAPKLW010002803.1:11350-22312 GCA_026898455.1 Plectranthus barbatus | reverse complement strand
ATTTTGAGAGATTCCAAGAGTTTTTTAGGTTTATGTTTGAAGATATATTTTTGTGGGAAGACATTCAGACCCAAGTTTTTATGCAATTCAGGTTTTATCTTTCTATGATGAATATTACTCTGAATATGTGTAACTAATCTCTTCCTCAGATTCTAGGGTTTCGAACTATCAATGTATACATGTTTGATTAATTGAATTATTTTCCTTTTCCCTTCGTAGTTTGTGAAATCTGTGCTTATTCATAATCTTGATTTGCTGATCATATCATAGGATTATCTAGTTGATTACTTGAGACATAACCGTGATAGTTTTCAATGGAAAGAGATTTTCACAATATAATCTGATTTCTTGTCGTAACTGAAGGAGATTGATTGTAGGAATAAATCTGTAGATCTTTGGAGTTAGTTAATTTATCTTGAGACCGAGCGGAGATAAGTAATTAATTAATCTACTTTACGAATTGTCCAACAAAGAAGTTCGTAATACTTTTCTGATGTTTCACTACGAAGAGGAATTAAAATTGGGAATTAATCGATTCATTCATACATGTCATACTTGATAGGTAGATATCCCTGGAATTTGTGCTTCTCTTATTTGAATCTAAAAGCTTTTTAATTACCTGTTTAATTTTCATTAGCTAGTATTGCGATTTTCAAAACAACCAAAACTTTTCAATTGATTTTCCTGACCAGTATTTTGAGAACTTATGATTTAGTACTTAAGGTTTTTCGTTGCTTCATTCCCCTGGATCGATAACCTTAGGGTTTACAAATTTATTTGCCACTATTTCTATAATTAATATGTAGAAATTACAGTGATCAAACCCCTGCAACTTTTGGAGTAGTGATAGTTGCTGCCCTAGAATTTGCCCACAAGTAATTGTTTGCGGCCACCTTATCCAAAATTTCACATGCCTCATTGTATGTTTTGTCCAACAGAGCTCCCCCTGCAGTGGCATCGTTCATCATCCTGGAGTTTCCAAGTAATCCATTGTAGAAAATCTCTATCTGAATGCCATAGGGTATCCCATGATTTGGGCATCTTCTTAGTAATTCTTTATACCTTTCCCATGCCTCACTAACCGATTCATCACATTCCTGTTTAAAGGACATAATTGCATTTCTACACCTGGAATTCCTGGTAGGAGGAAAGTACTTCATCAAGAAAGTCTCAGCTAACTCATTCCAAGTTGTCACCGATCCTGGTGTCAAATTTGTGAGCCAAGTCTTAGCACTGTCTCTTAAGGAGAAAGGGAATAGGCGCATCCTCAATGCCTCGGGTGTTACTCCTTGTAGTTTAAAATTATCACAGATCTCCAGAAATGATCTTAAGTGCAGATGTGGATCCTCTGTGGCTTGATCACCGAACTGCCCCAAACATTGTAACATTTGGAACATAACTGGCTTCAGCTCAAAGTGTTGTGCCTGAACCTCAGGTCTCACTACCCCAGGATCAAAATCAGTGCATCTTGGTGCCATGAACGTTCGGATAATCCTGTCCTTCTCATCAATATTCCTCTTTGGATTCTCTTCAGCCATCTTCTTAACTTTCTGCTTTCTCCTGTTTCTTCTGAAGGTCCTCTCAATTTCTAGATCAAATTGGAATAGTTCTCTCACAATCTTTTCAGTCATAAACTACTGACCCTCCTGCATTGAGAAAATGATTAGTTTCCAAAATCAGTCAGGTCATATAATATATACTATAATACTCAAGCAATTCAAAAGCATTCAGATTTAAATTTAATCACTCCCCGGCAACGGCGCCAAAAACTTGTTGTGTGCTATAGTGTTACTACAGAACCGATGTGCAAGTATACACAATTCACAAGTAATACAGTCAAGTGAGACCATATATCGAACCCAAGGGAGTGAGTTTCTAAATCGTGCACTAGGAATTGCTTGTAATTGGAAGGATGTTTTTATCTAACTTCTAGTCAAAACATAAATATACATAAACTATAATTTCAAATAAAACCAAGATCAACAATATTTCCTCATTCCATAAAATAAACATGTATCAAATAAGCTGGTTCACAAATAATAAAAAGAGGCACACTCGGGTCATAGAATACAATTCACTTATGCCTTCTCATATGCTAGAGCTTATGTCTCGCATTCAACTGAACCTTAGAACTTTCCTTAACCTGCCTAGCAAACTATCGTCCCACTAGATCTACACTATTCTACCAGGTTTCATATGTCTATGCCTACCACAGTATTCAAGTGATTAACCCAATACATCTAGCCCTTTCAAGTTGTATCATCTCATATGTCTATCGGATTAACACAATTATCTAAGATCCCCTCGGCCTATTTTACCTTTCGGTCTCTATAGGTGATGGGTTTCTTTCCACTATCGTGCTCGAGAAACGATTACAAATAAGATCGAAGATAAATTTAGTCATACGAAACATGATTCTAACATATAATCAAGCAATAGTGTTTTGTTCCACAACCCAAGTGCTAAAAAGAGTTAGCTCATACTTGAAAAAGGAATAAATGAAAGTACAAGATCATTCATCATCAAAATACAACTCGAAATTCTAAAACAAACTAAAGACGATGATCCTTCTTGCTCCGATTACTTCCTCTCCAAGCTGGTTTTTCCAATCACCGTCCACTCCTTCCGTTCGTGTGTTCTCTACGAGTGTTCTCTCCTTTGTTGATATTTTTGCATTACTTTTTCCAAAGCCATCAATCTCCTCACTCTCCTCCAAGATACTTCCACGTATGAGGATGTCACTATTTCATCCAGACAAAAGTTAGGTCCCTTTTTGCGACACCTGTCCCCCCAGCAGACAAGATCAAAAAGGACCTTTATCCTTGTCTCCAAATAGTCCCGGAGAGAGAAAGTCTTCTTCCTTCTATTCATGCATCTCCCATGCTCGAGCATATCCTCTAATAGCATGCGGCAGAAAAGCTTTAGCATTCCGAACCTGATCAAAACTTCATCAAAAGCTTGCAAAAACTTATTAAAACTTGCGTAAGTTAAAATACCATGATCTATTTACAAATAAGAAAAAACAAGCAAAAAGGACTTTGATTACTAAGCATCTTATTCAAAAGAACATCTAAAGTTCATAAGAAGAGATCAAAAGATAATCTTTATGAGAGTTATCAGTTACCTAGTTCCGATACCAGACAATCATACACAAACTGCTATCACCCAAGATACAGATATACAAGCTCGACTAGAGCCTTTCACTGCAACTCAAAGTGATACACAATTTGTATATACTTTTGTACCTTCATTTAGGTTTAGGATCTCATCAAGCCATCAAGATCAAGATTCCTTTAATGTCAGATAAAGGAATTGATCTTAACTTATGTCCTTATCAATATGTAACCCCGTATCAACATACCAAGCCATCCAAGATAAGATGCTTATTACCACGTATGTTGCAGCCTACATCGACAGTCTATCCTGGGACTATCTCAGTTGTGATAACCATTTATATCTTGCTAGGTCAGACGATCCATACGATCTTCCGTGATCTACTACACATTGTATGATCTCTCTATCGATGAGATAATAGGATAAGAGCATTTGCGACACATGTTTGTTAATTCAGACATGAGATGAACATACAATATTTATGATTCCCAGTATATTCACCAATCGGCCTTGCACATAATATACCAATCCTAACGCTTTTTTTATATAAATCCATCAGCGGAAGCAAAAATAACACATTTGCATCTGTTCAGATAAACATAGATAAGTCAGTTTAGTGTGTAGAAAGACTTAAGCTTAAGTTTGTCGTGGTTAGGTCAATTTCACAGAATATACACTTCAATACTTGGACAAGTATTGAAGGTTTCAAAAGTCAGCTTGCGAAACTAAACAAGGCAGAAATATAAATAAATAAAACAGTAAAGAACACACGAGATTTATAGTGGTTCGGATCTAAATATCCTACATCCACTCTTCAGACCCAAGGTCCGGATAATTCACTAAGTAAGTACAAGCCTCCTTACGATCTATCTACAGTCCGTCGGCGCCTTCGTCCTTCGGTCAGCTGTGGCACTCGCCTAGGAACTCCTTGTAGGCTTAGTCTTCAGGTTGAAATGAGGATAGCACCCCGCAACCTTCTTCCTGGTGGTTTGATGTTTGTTGTTCTTCCCAGAACTCAGTTTGTTGGCATACATCCGTGAGAATCAGTATCCCAGAGTAGGAGACTGACTGCTATGAATATATCTTGGAAATATATATTCACCAAAGGAAAGCTTCAGCCTCGTGCTTAGAGAGAGTAGCACGGAGTAATAACTTGAGTCAGGGACTCAATTCTCGTGTAACGAAACACGGAAACTTAGTGATTTTTAGCAGAGAGATGGCTTAGCAAAGCATTCTTCTTAGAGTGAGAATCATTCAAATTCGTTAATATGTTTAAGGTTGATGTGCGGTCCTATTTATAGAGGACTTTGATAAACTCGTTTTTCTACTCTCTTATCGCATTGTTTTTCTCTTCTTTCATGAGTTTTTGTTAGTTTTATTGAATAAATTGAGCATGAGTGTATAGTGGACGATATTATGCTTGTGGTGGATGATTATGCAGAAAAATGAGGAAAAAGTGAAAGATTGATCAAGGAGATAAAGAAATTCGCCAAAGTAAAGCTGTCTGTTTCGACCGAGTTGGAATTCAACTCGATCGAGGTGCAAAAATCCGGCCCGACCATGGTGGATTGTATCCCGGGTGAGATGGAAGGTCGAAATAGATTGAAATCGGGCCAAAGGAAGATCGAGGCGAGGAGTGGATCTCGGCCATGGCAAAGTATATACCGGCCGAGACGCGTGATTCTGAAGATCAAATCTGCACGTGTCCATGATTTAAAAGAAGGAAAGATACCATATCAAGATGTGGACGAATTTTGGGGCAATTATACCATCCAAGGCCTCAATCCTACTACTATATAAACTCTCGAATAGCTCAGAATTAGGGTTCCAGTTTTGACCCATCTTTTACACATTGTTCTACCTTTAGTTTCCTATTTTCCCTTTAGTTTTTGTCAGAATTCCTCTTTAATTTTTATTTAGTTTTAATGCAATCTTTATTTTTCCCTGCAATGTTTATTTTCAATATGTTAGGCTAGAACCCTAAACAGGTTCTAGGGTTTCTCCATCTGTGATGCATGTTTTGATTCAATAATTCAAACCCTTTAAACTGGTTTAAATCCTATGTTTTATTTTAAGTCTATTCTCATCGAAGGATCGAGAGATGAAGATTGAGGTAGGTTTCAGTTATTAATCGAAGGATCGAGAGGTGAAGGTTAGTAATAGGAAGTTAGGATTTAATTCTTTTGATTATCTGTCCGACCAAGAAGATTTCAATTGTAGGATTAATCTGAATTTTTATGAAATTAATTAACTGATGTTTTTTAAACCGAGAGGAGATAATCACTAGGTAATAATTTAGGATTTAATTGCCTGACCAAGGAATTGATTCCACCTTATCAGATTTTTGATAGCGTATTTTGCAACACGCTAAAACTGCAAGTGGATCACTACAGGGGGGAAGTAATAATTTATCGAACACAAAGATTGCAGGCTCGAAATACACTGAAGCACCAAAACACAGTTATCTTGTTACTATCTAGACGATCCGGATAAATATTTTTGTTTATTTAAAAGTAGGAAAGAATTATTGAAATTGACAATTGAATTATTGAGGTGTAGAAAATAAGAGAAATTAGGATTCCAGGGTAATCCACTTTGTAGAACTATCAAACAATCATTTATACAATCCAATTCCAATTTAATTTCCAAAGATGTGAGTTAATCTCATATTTGTTATAAGGCGACCCTCTCGGACTCTCAACCATAACACGGAAATAAACGACCTAGTGACTCCTCTCGGATGCGCAAAAGGACTTTTACTCTTGATAAATCGTTAGATTTCAAAAACCCTTTAACAGTTCAAATTCCTCTCGGACAATTGCCCTATCAAATTTAATTTCGCTGCATCTTAATCAATAACCTAGACCTCTCGGTTCAAAAATTACCAATTCAAATTACAATCAATGGTCAATATCTTGTAATTAAAGAAAACCCCAGCAGTAATTAAAACATCAATGGAAAAGGAAAATCAAATCATATAAACAATTGAATGAATGTCAACAAGTTTCAAAACCCTAGAATCCAATATGGATTTAGCCAATCATGCTAAATTCCACAAAACAGAGAAATAAAGAAGAAGAAAACCTAGAAAACATGAAACTAAAAACCCAATCTTCAATCTTGAATCTTCAGTTCTGTGACCTTGAATTCTCCCTCTCTCTCTCAACGATCGATAAGAAATATTAGAGTAAGTGGTCTTCTTTGAATCTTGGAAGCCTCTATTTATACTTATCTTGTTCAAACCCAAAAAGATATGGGATTAGGATCAATTTTCGCCCAAAAAGTCACGATCGGCGACCCCAAATGTGTTGATGGCGACCGCCGAGCGTGTGCTTGGGTCGCCATCCGTGCACCGTAGCAAGCCCAGGATTATTTCACGATCGGCAGCCTAAGGGCATGAACGGCGACCGCTAGGTCGCCGTCCATGTGCCGAACCAAATTCCCAGAAATTACATGATTGGCGATCTAAAAGAATGAACGGCGATCGCCGTTCATGTAATTAGATCGCCGTTCATGTGCCGAACGTGATTGGCGGCCCAAATGCATGATTGGCGACCGCCGATCACGTAATTTGGGTCGCCTTTCACGTGGCGACTGGATTTTTGAAGCTCTTCGTCGATCTCTTCTCAATTTTTCACCTTCCTCGTGCAACGACACATCAACTAACTTCATGGTGCTTGATCATATCTTGAAAACAACTTAATTGTGCATGAAATCTGCATAAACAACCAGAAACAACCTAAACGTAATAATTCTTCAAAGAATGCGAATAATACATGAGAACACCACGTAATGATCTAATCTAAGGTCGAAAGTGAGGAGATTCATATCAGTAGAATGCACAAAACGAGTGTTTATCAACCCCCCAAACTTAAACTATTGTTCGTCCTCGAACAATGAGGAAAACAATTTAAAAGAAAGAGATAAACACGAGGGGTGCATTAATTGATCATTATTTGTTTCAGACACAAAAGGGTTTGTGATTCCCGTACCAATACTGCAACAATCATTAATTCAATGCAAACAAAACAGTTTCAATCTTGACCTCTAAAAGTCTGCTTCTCACAGGATAGTGTATCACTCAAATTTCGCTCACATTGCAAGAAAGGCTAGTGTATACTCTCAACTTATCAACTGTACAACTTCCCTACCATAAGCTTGCTCATTGTCTAAACTCTCTACTGACTTTGGGAATGCTAGAACAAAGATCACAAAGGTCTTTATTTTGGTTCTAATGTAGGCACATTGGTGAAAGGTATGGAAAAGGATACAGAGGAAAGAATAAGTTTGTGGGAAAAGGATCACGGAGATGTGTGGTAAACCTCGAGAAACCATCACTGTGGTGGTGGCCAATACTGCGAGAATCGTGCCATGAACCGGTGCATCTCCTCCTGCGCCTCATGCTGGCGATCCCACTCCTCCTGCTGATGCGCCCACTGGCGGCGCTGCTCCTCCTCAAAAGAGCGACGCTTTGAGGCATAAGTCGACTGGGCTGAGGAAAGGGCCTGGATCTGCGTGTTCCAATCCGTCCACTGCCTCTCAAGTGAATTGAGGCGCTCCTCAAATGCCACGGGGTGACTGCGGCACTCATAGAATGTAGTAGACTCACCCGCGGGTCGACTGGAAGAACCGGCCTAAGTGTGAACCGGTGGTGGCTGCTCCAGGAGAAGTGCATGGCCAGAGCTCTGTCCTCTCTCGCCCCCTGTCCTCGCTGGCCCCCTGTAGTTGATCCTCTCCGTCTGGTTTGTGGGGGCCGTGCTCAGCCTCTGCAGCCTGAATGTGGGCCAATGTGTCCAGACGCCAATTATTGCGGTAGCGATGAATCCCCACATTAGTCAGCTCGGGATTCGGCAGAGGGAAATGCATCTTGTTCCGCTGTCGAAAGTAGAAGGGAGGGTGGCTCCTGGTGATGAGTCGAAGATCGGCCAATCGTTCCAAATTTATGAGTACCTGAGGCTCGGCAGGTATCCGGACAGTGCTAATCCCAGAGAGTGGATGATATGGGTCCAGAGACACCTTATGCAAATGACCCCCTGTTCGGCAGATGCGACGCGCCGGGACTGCTGCAGAAAAGTCATAGCAAAATTCATCTTTTGCTGGTGCAGCATGGTGTACAAAATCAGGAGCTCAGATTCCCTAACTAAGCCATTGTCCTTCCGAGCAAAAAGTGTGTGCGCTAAGATGCGCTGAATAACCCTCAGTACCGGGTTGCGGATCTGAGTGGCCTTGGATGTCCCCAACACCCAAGCGCTGTCCTCCGGAAGGGTAAGCTGAGGCCAAAAGACTGAAGCGTTGAATCCCCGAGTCCGCAAATAATCACCCAGATTCGGAACCCCAAATGCACGGTTGATGTCTTTGGTTGTGAGATTCCTGTCCTCGTTCATTGCCCTAAATTTGGCTCCATTTGGCATAGTCCTATCAGTTGTTTGGACTTTGAGTGAGCTGAGCACCTCATAAGTAATTCTTTGGTGAGTAAGGGCCGAAACAGCGAGAATAGGCCCCCATCCGATGTTGTTGAACAACTCTAAAACACCTTCATACAATCCCAGCTGTTGAAGGGCGTCAGTGTCGAAATACCGTGTGGCCTCAATTCCTCTTTGTACCAGTCTTTTAAAATTTCCCTCGTATTCTTCCTCGTCAAAATCAATCCCCAAAGATTCCAGGGTAGGTGGGGGAGGCTCAATTTGTTGGCGTCTCGGAGGCATAACTTTTTATCTGCACTTGAGTAAAAACAAAATTCAGAACCAGTTGACACTACAAAACGAAGACGAACAAAATGAATAGGTAAATTCCCTCAAGTATGTTCAAAGAGGTTCACTTTCCAAACTCTAATGACCAACTTCCACCATCTTCAACTCCAATATCAAAATTGTTACCCCCAAACTCAAACAAGAACAATCACGCAAATGAAACCTAAATCCAACTAAATTAATGCTGACGGAATAAAATAATGCAACAAGAGCAATCATCAACCCAATATAACAACGATGCATGGCATGTGACTAAATATAGCAAATTATTCCAAAAATCAAGGTTCTGAACCAAACATAATTCCAATTTCAAGAATCTAAATCCCCATTTCAAACCTAAGACTTAAGAGCGCTAATTTAGTCGACAATAAACATAAACATTTACAAATATGATAAGGAAACTCAAATTAATATGCATTAACAAAAATTAAAGCAATAAATTCAAAGTGCAACCTACATTATCAATGACATAATCGAATATAAAGGACGAAACTTAAATATGAAGCAAGAGAATGGAATTTACCTTGAGTATGGGGCAAAATATTGACAAAGTTGATAAACCCTAGAAATTGGGGTTTTCACGTGTTTTGAGCGAAATTGGAGGGACTAATCCGAAGAAAAGCTTCAAAGTATGCTGGGTAAGCAATGTGTGGAAGGATTCGTGTAGATTTTGTGTATTGTAGCGGGAATTTGAGTATGAAGGTGTTGAGGTTCGTGGGTTTTTAAGAATGAATTTGAAGAGAGAAAAAGAAGGGGGAAAAGGGTTAAATTCGTGCAAAATGCACGAAGGGTGACCCAGATTGCACGATCGGCGACCACCATTCGTGCATCTGGGTTGCAAAACATGTGCCGTAGCAAAACCAATTTTATTACACGATCGGCGATTCGTTTACATGAACGGCGATCGCCAATCATGTAAATGAATCGCCGTTCGTGCCCCGTACTGGAATTTAAAATCTTGCATGAATAGCGACCCAACCAACATGATTGGCGACCGCCAACCATGTTTTTGGGTTGCCATTCATGTCCCGTACCTGGAACTTTTGACGGGGAAGTCGGCTGTCCAAAAGTTACGAACGGCGACCGCCATTCATGTTAAATGGGGCGCCGTTCATGTCCCGTACCTGAAACTTTTGACGGGGAACTCGTTGATTCAAATTTTAACGAATGGCGACCGCCATTCATGTAAATAGGGCCCCGTTCATGTTTTTTTCCAGCGAAAGTTTTGAGTTTCTTCTCCTTTCCTGCACCTAATGAACTAAACAACCAAAAGTGTACGTATAATGTGGAAAATAGGGAACAATAGCTTCAAAACAACTTAAACAAAGCACGTAAAGCAAATTAGAACGCATAAAAGATGGGTTGCCTCCCAACAAGCGCTTTATTTATTGTTTGTAGCTAGACACAGCAGTGTATAACCTATGGATCAATTAGGTGAAGTTCACGAACGAACGACACAGACTCGTACTGCACATAATTTTTGACTCGGTTACCATTGACAGTGAATTGTGTGCTATCAGAAACTAGCAACTCTACAGTGCCAATAGAACTCACTTTCTGAATCACATACGGACCGGTCCATTTCGACTTAAGTTTTCTGGGAAACAAATGGAGACGGGAATTAAATAAAAGTACCTGATCCCCTGGCATCAAGTTGCGGTGGCGAATGCGTTGATCGTGAAATCTTTTGGCTCGCTCCTTATATAGCCTCGAACTCTCGTATGCTTCAGTCCGGAATTCCTCTAACTCAGTCAGTTGCAGACACCTCTGCTCAGTTGCAGTCTTCAGATCCCAGTTAATTTTCTTTACTGCCCAGTATGCTTTATGTTCCAGTTCCACTGGAAGGTGACATGATTTTCCAAATACCAACTGATATGGTGACATCCCAATTGGAGTCTTGAATGCAGTTTTGTATGCCCATAAGGCATCATCCAAGCGAGTAGCCCAATCCTTCCTGGAAACCACAGATTTTTCCAGGATTTGCTTGATTTCTCTCTTAGCCAGCTCAGCTTGTCCATTGGCCTGGGGGTGATATGGAGAAGTAATTCTGTGACGCACTCCATATTTTGCTAACAGACTCCCCAGCCATTTATTTTTG
>JAPKLW010002803.1:0-11340 GCA_026898455.1 Plectranthus barbatus | reverse complement strand
GACGCACTCCATATTTTGCTAACAGACTCCCCAGCCATTTATTTTTGAAGTGTGACCCTCCATCACTCAGTAGTGCTCGAGGTGCTCCAAAACGAGTTAGGATGTTCTTTTGTAGGAACTTGAGCACCACCTTGGAATCATTCGTCGTAGTGGGGATAACTTCAACCCACCGGGTCACATAGTCCACAGCCAACAATATATATTGATATCCATGGGACTTATGGAATGGTCCCATGAAATCAATGCCCCATACATCAAAGGGCTCAATCTCGAGCAGGTATTTCTGCGGCATCTCGTCTTTCTTTAAGATGTTCCCCATCCTCTGGCATCTGTCGCAGCCGGCCACGAACTTCTGACAGTCGCGGTAAATAGTAGGCCAATAAAACCCGCTGGTGAGGATTTTTATGGCTGTTCTATTCGCCGAACAGTGGCCTCCATATGGGGACAAATGACAGTCCCCCATTATCTGCTCACGCTTTTTATCCCGATGCACCGCCTAATTACCATATCAGCACAACGGCGGTAGAGGAAAGGCTCATCCCAATAATAGAACTTGCAATCATGCAAGAACTTTCTCTTTTGATGTGAGGACAGACCAGGTGGTAGAACATCTGCAACCAAATAATTAACCAGATCCATATACCATGGATCTACCTCCTCAGCTACGAGCAGCTGCTCATCCAGAAAAACGTTAGTGATTCGAATCCGGGGATCATCTCCCTCCTCCGGATTCTCCAGCCTAGACAAGTGGTCTGCTACCACGTTCTCACATCCTTTCCGATCCTTAATCTCCATATCAAATTCCTGTAGGAGTAGAATCCACCGGATTAATCTCGACTTGGCCTCCTTCTTCTCTAACAGATACCGGATCGCAGCATGATCCATATAGACCACCGTCTTTGCCCCAACCAGATATGCCCGGAACTTGTCAAAAGCAAAGACTACTGCTAGAAGCTCCTTTTCAGTGGTAGTGTAATTGACCTGGGCTTCATCCAAAGTCTTGTTGGCATAATGAATGACCCTGAAGATCTTGTTCCTTGTCTGACCCAAGGCGGCCCCAGCTGCAGAATCGCTGGTGTCGCACATCAGGACGAAGGGCTCTGACCAGTCTGGTGAGATGAGTACTGGAGCGGTTGTGAGGGCCAGCTTCAGCTTCTCAAAGGCCTGCAAACAGTGTTCATCAAAAACGAATTTTGCATCCTTCATAAGTAGAGAACTCAGAGGTTTAGAGATTTTAGAAAACTCCCTTATAAACCTCCGGTAGAAGCCTGCATGACCCAAAAATCTCCTCACCGACTTCTCATTGGTGGGGGTGGCAGCTTTGAGATCGCCACAATCTTGGCACGATCTACCTCTAAACCTGCAGCAGAAACTTTGTGATCGAGGACAATGCCCTCTCGCACCATAAAATGACATTTTTCCCAATTCAAAACTAGGTTAGTTTCTTGACAGCGCTGCAGAACAGTGATTAGGTTTTCCAAATAGTTATCAAATGAATGACCAAACACAGAAAAATCATCCATAAACACCTCCATTATATTTTCAACTAGCCCACTAAATATAGACATCATGCATCTCCGGAATGTAGCAGGGGCATTACATAAACCAAATGACATGCGTCTGTATGCAAAAACACCATAGAGGCAAGTAAAAGTAGATTTATGCTGGTCCTCGGGGGCTATCGCCATTTGGTTATATCCAGAATAACCATCTAAGAAACAGTAAAAATCATACCCGCTAACCTATCCAGCATCTGATCAATAAAACGGAGAGGGAAGTGGTCCTTACGAGTAGCACTGTTAAGTGCTCTGTAGTCGATGCACATCCTCCAGCCCGTAACAGGCCTGTGGGCGATCTCCTGGCCACTCTCGTCCTTGATGACGGTAGTACCTCCCTTTTTGGCCACCACTTGAGTGGGGCTCACCCATTCACTATCCGAGATGGCATAGATCATGCCAGCGTCCAATAGTTTCAGCACCTCCTTTCACACCACCTCCTGCATAATGGGGTTCAACCTTCGCTGCGGCTGCACCTTAGGCTTGTACCTATCTTCAAGTAGAATCTTGTGCATGCAAATAAAAGGACTAATGCCCTTTATGTCAGATAGTGACCACCCAATAGCAGATTGGTGGTCTCTCAAAACCCGTAGTAATCTATCCAATTGACTAGTAGACAAAGTGGCAGATACTATTACCGGATATGTGTTGTTTTTGCCCAAGTAGGCATACCTCAGATGGTCCGGTAGGGGTTTTAATTTCAGCACTGGGGGCTCCTTCTTCTCCTCCTGCTGCAGAGCTTTCTTGCGAGCTTCCTCTTCTTCCTCCTCACTCCTTAATTTCAGAAAATTTGCGCTTTCCATCTTATTCTTTTCACCTGCACCATCTAATGCTAGAACAGACTCTAGCAGCTCATCACAAACATCATATAGATCATCACAGGAATAAACAAAATTTTGCACCCCATAATCTAAAGAATCAGAAGAAATAATAGAAGGGCCATAAGGATACAAAACCTGAACAATGTCACACTCTTCATAGCAGTCATCAGAATCATGTCGCTCCATGGCTTTGTAGATGGAGAAGGTGATCTTCTCATCATTTACCCTTAAAGTAAGCTCTCCCTTTTTGATGTCTATCAGTGCATCAGCAGTGTTGAGGAAGGGCCTCTCAAGTATCAGCGGAATATTTCGGTCCTCTTCCATGTCTAGGATCGCAAAATCAGCTGGGAAAATAAATACCCCAACTTTCACCAGTACATTCTCTACTACCCCTTTAGGGTAGTTTACCGATCTGTAAGCCATCTGCAGTCTAATGGTAGTCGGTTTGATGTCGCCGATTCTGAGTCTATTAAAAATAGATAAGGGCATCAGATTGATGCTGGCCCCTGAATCGCATAGCACCTTCTCAAAAGTCTGCCCTCCAATCACGCATGTGATAGAAAAACAGCCCGGATCAGCCCTTTTTACTGGCATTTTCTTCTGAATGATGGCGCTGCATTCTTCAAATAAATTCACAGTCTCGAATGCGCCGAAGGGCTTCTTCTGGGTAACCATATCCTTCAGAAATTTCATGTACCCAGGAATTTCCTGCACAACTTCAATCAGAGGGAGGTTGATGTGGATCTTCTTCATATGCTCCAAAAATCTCTTGTATCTCTCCTCCTTTTGCTTTTTAACAAATCGCTGTGGGAAGGGAACAGCAACAGGACCAGCTGATTTGGAACTGTCTTCAGGACAGTCTCCCTTGCTCTTTTGAGTTTGTTCTTCTTCAGGAAGAACAGGAGCAGGCTGTGCAACTTCAGGTTGCACAGGTGTATCAACGGGCACAAATGGGCCCTCATATCCCCTACCACTGCTAGTAGTGATAGCATTGCAGTGGTCCTTGGGGTTCACCACAGTATTGCTGGGGAACTGTCCAGGGGTGTGCTGGTTGCTGACCACATTGGCAATCTGCGAGATCTGAGTATCCATCTGTTTAATATGCTTCCCCTTCTCCCCCATACCAGTCTGTAGCGTAGAGATGTCGCCTTCCATTTTTGCAGACTTGGCATTAGAGATCGAGATGAATTGGGTCAGAAGCTCTCTCATGCTTGGCTCCTTAGGCTCGTTCACAGCCCCATTGTTCGCAGAGAAGCCAGGTGGGGGCTGCAGTGCATTGTTTGGATTGGTGTAGGAGAAATTGGGGTGATTCCTGTTGTTGGGGTGATAAGTCATGTTCCCCACTGGATATTCCCTGTTGTTCTGGAAGTTCCTTTGATTTACATAGTTAGCATCTTCCATCTGCATCTCAACTCCCTGATCAAATCCCTGATGAGGTATGTTGTTCTCCAGCTTGGAGAGGCGTTGCTCCATAGATTTTGTAGATGCAGCCACCTCCTGCCTCATCAGTTTAATTTCAGCAGCTAAATCCCCAGTGTCATCAACTGCTACTATCCTGCGATTCGTCCTGTCTGCTGGCCAGTTAAACTCACTTTTTGCCATAGTTTCCAGCAGTTTCAACCTTTCTTGTGGAGGTCTAGCAGTAAGTGACCCTCCAGCTGAAGCTCTCACGTGCTTCTGAGTTTCATCATCAAGTCCCCCATAAAAATGACAGACCTGCTGCTTTTCAGTAAATCTATGGCAAGGACAAGAACGTAATAAGTCCTTATAGCGCTCCCATGCCTCATACAGTGACTCCCCAGCAAACTGTCTGAACTGTGTAATCTGAGTCTGCAGTTGAATGGTTTTGTTGGGCGGGAAAAACTGGGCTAGGAATAACTTGAATAATTCCTCCCATGTAGTGATCTCACTGCGATTCAGAGACAGATACCAAGAGAGGGCTCTGTCACGCAATGTGAAGGAGAACAGACGCAGTCTGATGTAGTCTATCGGCACCTGATTCTGCTTGACTGTGTCGCACAACAGTAAGAAGGACTGGATATGCACATGGGGATCCTCAGACGGTAGTCCCCCAAACTAATTTTGCTGGGCGGTCTGAATCAATCCAGTTATCAACTCAAAGTTCGGTGTATCCACCTTCAGCCCAAAATCTGCATGACGATGCATGTCAGTCATCAGCTCATACATCTCATCAATAGTCGGCTGGTGAGGTGCGGCCGGAGGCTGCTGTTGCTGGAGTCTCAGATTCATCTCTTGCAACTGCCTCTGCAAATCAGCTATCTGGGCTGCTTGATTATTGTCGGCCATTGGAAAAGCTAACTTTCTTCTGGCGGAATTCCTTCAGCAGGTGGATTCGATTTCCGGATCTATGGGTTCAAGTGCTAGACCCTTTGACCTGGTTCGCATATACTACCTGAAATAGAACACCAGAAGTGAGCAACCCAGCAGTAAAATACAATAAAAGAAACGAACAAAAATAAAATAGTTAATGTCTAAAGTAGTGACGCAATAATAGAATTAGTGTCAAGTATAGATCTTTAAAATCCCCGACAATGGTGCCAAAAAAATGATAGCGTATTTTGCAACACGCTAAAACTGCAAGTGTACAAATCACTGCAGGGGGCAAGTAATAATTTATCAAACACAAAGATTGCAGGCTCGAAATACACTCAAGCACCAAAACACAGTTATCTTGTTACTATCTTGACGATCCGAATAAAGATTTTTGTTTATTTAAAGCTAGGAAAGAATTATTGAAATTGACAATAGAATTATTGAGGTGTAAAAAATAAGAGAAATTAGGATTCCAGGGTAATCCACTTTGAAGAACTATCAAACAATCATTTATACAATCCAATTCCAATTTAATTTCAAAAGATGTGAGTTAATCTCATATTTGTTATCAGGCAACCCTCTTGGACTCTTAACCATAACATGGAAATAAACGACCAGGTGACTCATCTCGGATGCGCAAAAGGACTTTTACTCTTGATAAATCGTTAGATTTCAAAAACCCTTTAACAGTTCAAATTCCTCTCGGACAATTACCCTATCAAATTTAATTCCGCTGCATCTTAATCAATAATCTAGACCTCTTGGTTCAAAAATTACCAATTCAAATTACAATCAATGGACAATATCTTGTAATTAAAGAAAACCCCAGCAGTAATTAAGACATCAATGGAAAAGGAAAATCAAATCATATAAACAATTGAATATATGTCAACAAGTTTCAAAACCCTAGAATCCAATATGGATTTAGCCAATCATGCTAAATTCCACAAAACAGAGAAATAAAGAAGAAGAAAACTTAGAAAACATGAAACTAAAAACCCAATCTTCAATCTTGAATCTTCAGTTTTGTGACCTTGAATTCTCCCTCTCTCTCTCTCAATGATCGATAAGAAATATTAGAGTAAGTGGTCTTCTTTGAATCTTGGAAGCCTCTATTTATACTTATCTAGTTCAAACCCAAAAAGATATGGGATTGGGATCAATTTTCGCCCAAAAAGTCACGATCGGCGATCCAAAATGTGTCGATGGCGACCGCCAAGCGTGTGCTCGGGTCGCCATCCGTGCACCGTAGCAAGCCCAGGATTTTTTCACGATCGGCGGCCTAAGGGCATGAACGGCGGTCGCCGTTCATGCAGCTAGGTTGCCGTTCATGTGCCGAACCAAATTCCCAGAAATTACATGATCGGCGATCTAAAAGTATGAACGGGAGTTGCCGTTCATGTAATTAGATCGTCGTTCATGTGCCGAAGGAAAATGTGAGAAATTATGTGATTGGTGTCTCAAATGCATGATCGACGACCGCCGATCACGTAATTTGGGTCGCTTTTCACATCGCGACTGGATTTTTGAAGCTTTTTGTCGATCTCTTCTCACTTTTTCACCTTCCTCGTGCAACGACACATCAACTAACTTCATGGTGCTCGATCATATCTTGAAAACAACTTAATTGTGCATGAAATTGGCAGAAACAACCAGAAACAACCCAAATGTAATAATTCTTCAAAGAATGCAAATGATACATGAGAACACCACGTAATGATCTAATCTAAGGTCAAAAGTGAGCAGATTCATATAAGTAGAATGCACAAAACGAGTGTTTATCAATTTTCCACCAAAATATATTTTCTGGGTTTGAATATTTGTTTCTTGTATGTCGATCAGATTTGTAGATTTCCCTAGGATCTGTGCTTTTAATACTTGTTTTCATCCCTTTAAATTACTTGTTTTGAAAACCAAAAACCCCTTCAAAGTTTGATTCACCCAAGCAAGAGTTTTGAAAACCATATTTAGTACATGATTCTCCCTCGTTGCACTATCTCTGTGGGATCGACCAACCCTTGGGTTGTCTATAAATTTATTTGTCCTATGCTAAAATCTGTATGCAGGTTTTTGCATCGATCAAATTGGCGCCGTTGTCGGGGATAGTGAGACGGCGAGTCATTACTGGATTGTTTGAAGAACTTCTGGATTGGGTTGTATTTTCTTAATTTTTTTTGTAATTTTCGAGTTTGGTGTTGTTTTTCTTTGTTTTTGGGTCTGTTGATTATTTTTTCGTGCGTGAGTTTTTGTGGTGTCGCGTCTGTTTCGACCGAGGTGAGTCCCTGATAACTCATTATTTTACTCGCTTATCTATATTATTTTCTACTATTTTATGTAGTTTTATTGAGTTTATATATATATTCTATGCATGAGTCTATATTAGGTGGTATTATGCGCATCTTGGTGTTTTTGCAGGTTTTTTGCCTAAATTCACTTGAAAACCGTTCGAAAGCAGTGACGTGTAAGAGTAGCAGTGAAGATTTCTTCCACAAGAGGAATTCGGGCTATTGGCACATGGCAATGGATGATGCTTTGAGTTAGCTCTCCAACGCAACTAGAATCAGGTCAATCGAAGTTCGGGAGAGGAAGTTATGGCCAAAACCGTGAGACCGCGCAGAAGGGGGCGAGAGACCACGTCGATCGACGCCAATTAGCATCGATTGATACCGAAGAGGAAGCCACGTCGATCGAAGCCAATCAGCAATGATCGACGCGAGCGAGTCTGCTGGAGCGGAAATCTGATGAAAATCGGATTTATTCATATCTTTAGCCCTAGATTTGATAAGATACACATCCACCCCTATAAATACCTAATTAAATTCGACTTTTTGAGGCATGCAATCATATTTTTAGAGTTTTTAGAGTTTGAAGACTTGGGAAACACGAAACCCTTTTATTTTCTTGTAAGTTCTTTATGTTTATGCAATTTAATATGTTTTCTTTTGGATTTCTATCTGCGATGAGTGGCTAGAAACCCTAGCGGGTTCTACGGTTTGATATTATTATGAATGCATGTTAGGATTAATTAATATGGTTCATGATTCCTGTGTTTATTCTATAATTCTAGATTAATTCAAGGACCGAGAGGTGACGATTAATTTAGATGTCTAGCTATTGATAGAAGGACCGAGAGGTGAATATTAATAGTGGGATTAGGAATGCATGATACAATCTACACTATCCAAACATATGTACTAGACTGTAGGAATTGAACTGATTTGCTTATCAGATTGACTAATTTGGTGTACTTTGAGACCGAGCGGAGATAGTCACTAATTAGTAATCTAGGTTATATTTGCCAAACAAGGAAATATAGCATTGTTGCAGTATTCCACCTGTTAAATTAATTGATTCCTAGATGTTATCCATAATAAGAATTCTTCCCAAGAATCTATGTTCCTTTAAATTTGCTTTCAAAACTACTTTAATTTTCTGCATTGTTTTCTTTACTTTTATAAAACCAAAACTTATTTTCTATTCACTCAAACAATAAATCTTAGGATCATAGCTAGTATATAGGATAATTTCCCCACACAATTCCCCTGGATCGATAACTTTAGGGTTTACAAATTTATTTGCCGATGTTATTCTAATTAATCTGTTAGAAATAACAGTGATCAAATTGGCGCCATTGCCGGGGAATTGTTAGATTTTATCTTGTTACTAGTTCGTTTTAGGATTTGCTGGATTGAGTTTTATTTTTTGTACGTGTGCGTGTGTGAGTTTTTGTTTCTGTAGTCCACGTCGACCGACGCCCCTTAGCTTCGATCGACGTCGATCATCTTATCGCGTCGATCGACGGACACCTTACGTCGATCGACGCCGACCACTTTCTTGCATCGATCGACATGACATCCACGTCGATCGACGCTGAACTAATATTTACCCATTTTCTGTGCAGGTGCATGAACACGCGAGCCAAAGGAAAAACACTCGAGGCCTTTGTCCCTGAAATTGAAGCAACCTGCAGGAAAATCAAAAAGAAAGGAAAAGAAAAACAGCGAGAGATGGCTGAGAATCCTGAAGCACCTCTGCAAAACATGACTCCCAAGGAGCAGAGGCAATTTGTGAATGAAGTACAGCAGCTGAGAGCACAACTACAAGCAGCCCAGGCTACTCAGGCGGAACAAGCTGCAAGATTGGCAGAGTTGAACGACAGGCAAGTTGTGATCCCGCAAAGGTCC
This sequence comes from Plectranthus barbatus, assembly GCA_026898455.1. Classification (NCBI taxonomy): domain Eukaryota; kingdom Viridiplantae; phylum Streptophyta; class Magnoliopsida; order Lamiales; family Lamiaceae; genus Plectranthus; species Plectranthus barbatus. Next base: position 2,445 of record JAPKLW010002803.1, on the reverse strand, counting down.
ATCTTGGATCGATTTCTTCCACAGCAAGCAGAGGCCGGATTCAGAGTTGGCATTGATGCCAACAACTTTGAGCTGCGCACAGGCCTTATTCAGATGGTGCAGCAAAACCAGTTTAGGGGGAGAGCTGTAGAAGATCCATATACCCACCTCAACCAATTTATCGAGGTGTGTAACACTGTGAAGCAGAATGGAGTAACCCAAGATGTGATCAGGATGAGACTGTTCTCGTTCTCACTCAGAGACGAGGCACGGTCTTGGTTTGCTGGACTAGATAAGAGTCAAATCGGGACATGGGAGGAGCTTCGAGCAGAGTTCCTTACCAACTACTTCCCACCGAGCCTGCTGCTGAAGAGGAAAGCTGCCATTACTACTTTCAAGCAGATGTATGATGAGTCACTCTACGAGGCCTGGAAGAGATATAAAGAGCTTCTACGACTCTGTCATGGACATGGCATCGATCTGGAGATGCAAGTGTGCCATTTCTATGAGGGTTTGAATCTTCACATGAAGGAGTTGGTTGACACATCTGCTGGTGGTATACTGATGAAGAAGAGTGGTGCAGAGAGCATGAGGTTGCTGGCAGACATGGCGCTGAATAGCCACCAATGGCCGACCGATAGACAGATTTCGGTCAAAGCTGTGGAAGCCAAGCCAGAAATTGATGTGGTTGCTGAGGTGAAAAAGCTCCGAGAAGAAATTGAAAAATTGGGTACAGCACAAGCTGCAGCTGTTGCAGAGCCAAGCATGGCTATTGTTCCGGTGGAGGCCAACTACATCAACCGGGGTGCAAGCAGTTCGTCTGGAACTACCGGGACGGAGGTGAATTACATTGGCGGTGGTTATCACAATAACTACCGAGGCAATCAGGGGTATCATTACAACCATGGGCGATCTCACCCTGGTTTTTCTTATTCTAACCCTTCTGCTGCAGAACACCCTCCGTCTGGTTTTGATGTAGGTACTGGAGGAGAAATCGTGGAAAGGAAGAAATTTGTGCTGGAGGAGACGCTCGAGAAATTCATCAAGAGCTAGGATAACCGGTTTGGGAAAGTAGAAACCGAAGTGAAGGGGATGGCCGACCACAAGCAGCTGATGACGAAACACCTTCAGATGATGGACACGCAATTGAGCCAGATTGCCACCACACTCGGCAACCAACACAAGCCTGGAAATCTTCCGATCACAACGGAGGTGAACCCAAGGTTTCAAAAAGATTGCAAGGCCGTCACTCTGAGGTCCGGGATGAGCTACAAAGGTCCCGAGATGGTTGTGAATGATTCTGGAGGCGAAAAGGAGCAAAACTGCGCAAGAGATGAATCCACGTCGATCGACGCAGAAGACAGAGCCACGTCGATCGATGCCACCCTGCTTTGATCGACGTCAAAGCTGAAGCAGTCTGAAAGTCAACCTCCTCCTATACCATTCCCACAGCGGTTCGCGAAGCAGAAAGAGGACGAGTAGTTCTCCAGATTTGTGGAGAATCTGAAGAAGGTCAGCATCAACATCCCATTAATCGAAGCACTAAAGGAGACTCCGAGGTACACGAAGTATCTCTGAAAATTGATGAGTGGAAAGAAACAGTTCGTGGAGAACGAGACGGTGAAGATCCACGAGCAGTGCAACCTGCTACCTCAAAAGCAGGTGCCCATCAAGAGAAGCGATCCTGGATGCTACTCTATTCCGGTTGAGATTGGGGGACACACATGATGGGCTTTGTATACTAAAAGCATTTATTACAATGAGTATACAACGGTTTATTTCTCCTATCTGTTAACAATCGTACATGTATGAACAATGGTATCCTCTTGTCTCACCGATAGGGACGATCATACGGCGTGTTGTAGATCGTAGAAGATAATATGATCACTTGACCTAGTGAGACATAAACCTGATCACAGCCGAGACAGCGTATGAGGATACGTCTGTTCGGATGGCTGCGGCATTGTCAGAATAAGTAGTCTGTCTTGGTTACTTGACATGCTGGTACGCAGAGGTAGCATATTGATGGAACGCAGTGAGATATATTCATCTGTCTGACATCAGCGAATAAAAGATCTCGTTATATTGATTGAGTCCAAACCCTAACGAAGGTTCAGGGGTTTGCACGGGTTGACTATTGCTTTGACTTGCCATGGTGGAGAGCCTAAGTAACGAGCTCGTATATCCGCATCTTGGGTAACAGCAATTCGTGTAGTACCGCCTGAGACTGGACTTAGGTAACCATATCCGAGTAATAGGATGGGGACATTCCCTGAGGAGCTCAATAACATTCATCGTGCCAAAGTCCTGCAGGCTGATTAAGTTCAGGCACGAGTGATAAGGTTTGAGTGGTACTACTCAGGAATTATAAGATATTAATTAATTGTAGTTAGAGCTTGTCAGAGGCTCCGATTAATTAATGGATGTCCGGTAACCTTAAATATGGGGATTCTCAATTAATGCAGC